>JAKVIS010000249.1:0-99864 GCA_033119425.1 Bufotes viridis | reverse complement strand
TTTTCCAGAAGATACTCTTAAAGGGAACCTGTAATGATGAACAAGCAGTCCAGTCTGTGGGCAGCGTGCTCTAGACTCTAGACTAGCGATAAGCGGCAGGGGCAATATTCAAATTTGCGATATTTCGTAAATATTTGGTAGAATATTCCTCAAATATTCGCAAATTCGAGATTATTTTCTTGATTGGGTAAAATCGGCAATGTAATATTCACTTAATGCGCGCAAAATACAGGCGTGGGTCACTATAGCTATATTTTTCAAGCTGCTAGAAGTTTCCTGAGACTGGACAAAATGGTTGGCATGGCAGAACATTGCAATAGCTTTATATGCAGATAGAGCGCTCCGATATATTAGTGTTTGCGAAATTGGCATTAATGATGCTCATATTTTGGTGCAACTTCCCATTTTTAACAGGTATGGCTACATATTACTGATTGGTGCACTAAGTATTGTTGTGAACTAGTGACATCACAGCACTATGTATGTATGTGTGTATGTATGGACAGCATATCACACTACCTAACACCCTGCACTGGAACCTATCAGCTCCACTATATCACTATCTAACCTACACTGACTATCTCCCACTAACTATCTGTAATATATATATATGATAACTAACTAACTATCTAATGTAATGTGACACAGCAAAGCACAGAGCACAGCAATGACACTGCTGTCTCTCTCAGAACTGAAAAAAACTGCAGAAAATGGCTGCTGGGGAGGTTCCTATATAGTAAGGGGTAGGCAACTTTCCTATTGGTTGCTAGGGATGTTGCTAAGCTCAAAGACATTGCAGCCTTCTCATTGGCTTACAAGCAAAAAGGGAGGGTACTGATTCGAAATTACGAATATATATCACTATACTCTAAATATTCGCGAATTCTCAAAGTGCTGATATTCGCGATTAATATTCGCGATTCAAATATTCGCGTCCAACACTACTCTAGACAGAGGATATACAGTATATATAGTTTTATGGGAAAAGATTCCGTATCAGTTATTCATTTAAATTCTCGTTCACTTTGGACTTAGGAGCCCAGCGGGCGGTCTTATTGGTATTATTATCCTTCCATGTAAAGTCTGCATATAAATATAGCTGTCGCTCACTGAGTAGGACCGCCCAGTGGACTCCTAAACCCAAAGTGATCAGGAGTGTAAATGAATAAACTACAAGTTATACAGATTTTTCTAGCGACACTATATATCAATGTGTTCAGGCCCTTCTGCTCTAGAAGATGCTGCCCAGAAATCGAAATGCATGTTTGATGCGGCAGGTTCCCTTTAAAGGCCTCATTCATACAATGAGTCGGATTTGGTGACTCATAGAGGTGAGTAAGGGTTTCCTGTACCGTGGTATGCCTTTAATTTCCTACAGAGGCACACCAAGGTTTATCTTAGCTGATGTTCTCCATGAATCTGGTAGAAGAAAGAATCTGGCATGTTCCAGGTTACATGTCCATGTCACACATATGGCACTCGACAGATCACGGTACGACTGCAGTGTGCTTCTGGCCTAATAAACATATCCGTGCGGTGTAGTTTGAATGGTATAGTTGTGTTCGAATGATTGCCTAAAGGTGGTCATACAGCAGTGCAGAGTTTTGGGTCACACCCCTGTAATCTGCAGATCATCTCGATGGAATGTCAACTGTTATTCAGCTATAATTTAAAATTAAGACACGCAAAGATGGAATTTCAATGAAAGCGCTCCTCTCCGTACCGCTGTATGATGAGTGTTCTCACTGATTACATTTGAGCAGCTGTATTTTATTAACTGACGTACTGTGTAATTATAACTATGCAACTGGCACATTTTTCATGACATAACTAAGAATTATGTTTTGTTAGTTCTGGCAACTCATAAGCATGAAAAATTCCCCTTCAACTGACCAGTCTATAGTTAAGGTATGAAGCGCAATGGATGCGTTTGTCTAGTTTTGTCATCGTTCAGAAGGCTGGTAATGACAGTATTTATGGGGGCTGTCATCACGTATGCGCCATTTACAGGACTCCTTGCTTGCTCTCAGTAACCGTCTGTCATTTTGCAGTGTTGTCCCTAATTGCCCAAGATACATGGCCACTATCCTCTCCAGCCAAGTCCACTCGTTATCTCATTACTCCAGAAATGTTCACGCCCTATAGCCCATGATGGGACTAATGGTGGCCATACACATTAAAGGGGCTGTCTCATCTCAGACAATGGAGGCATATCGCTAGAATAGGTCCCCATTGTCTTATAGGTGCGGGTCCCACTGCACCTATATCGGGAACGGAACCCTGCAAAGTGGTGGCTGGAGGACTCCACAAGTCTACCACCAAGCGCTCTCCCCATAGTAGTGAATGGGAGCACACCGTGCATGACCGCCCACCACTCCCATTCACTTCTATGTGCCCGATGGAAATTTTGGGCGGCCCCATAGAAAATGAATGGTGCACCCTCCACCACCTTCGGGGTTCTGTTCTCGATATAGATGCCGGTCCCAGAGGTGGGATCTGCACCTATGAGACAATGGGGGCATATCCTAATAATATGCCCACATTGTCTGAGATGAGACAACCCCTTTAAGTTAATCAAAATGGACGACTTCAACCAAAATGAACGTTTGTCAGTTGAGATTTAACGCGTGATCGTCTGAAAAGAAGTCAGAACATTTTCATCCGATCTTTCTTTTTGTCTGAGAAATGAACATTTACCAACTTCAGTCTAATATGTATGGCCAGCTTAAAGGGGTTGTCTGATCATGGACAATGGGGGCATATCGCTAGGACCACCTTGCAGGGCTCAGTTCTTGATATAGGTTCAGGTCCCAGCAGCGGGACCCGCATCTATAAAATAATGGGGGCATATTCCAGCGATATGCCCCCATTGTCCATGATGAGACAACTCCTTTAAGGGTCCTATGAGACCGAATGATTTTGGGGCCAATTATTGGGAACAAATATTCGCTTGTACCCGATAACTGGCCCCTATAATCGCACCACCAAAAAGCCGATAAATAAGTCAACACCCATTTTTAGCCTGACTGGTACCTCCCTGTGTAATCAGGGATATGCTGCTGATAATAGAACTGAATGAGGGAGGAACAACTATAGTAGAGGTCGTTCCTAGCACATTGACTTTGCATCAGTCTGTGTAAGAAATGGATGTGTTTGTTGTCCACCGGCGCTCGTCCTGCCCAAACATTGGAAAGTCTAATAGGTCCCCAGAGTTCATTTGGAAAGGTCAGAATTATGGTGCCAGTAATCAGAATACTTGGAGGTGTAGGACTACAGGCTTGGAGAAATGCCGTTTCTGTAGATGTAGATGCATTTTATTTTTTTAAGTCTCATGGAAAAGCCTATGGGAAAAATGCCAGAAAAACGTCATATCTAGAACAGGCTGTCTGTGAGAAAAAATGTACTGACCCCAAAAAAACACAACAAAATGCCAAAAACTCAAACACTGTGTATTAATATTTAGCTGTGAACATTAAAGTATCCTAAGCAAATAAAGACACAGTAAAAACATCACAAAATTGTGGTAAAGCTCTGTGTATAAATCTAGCTGGAGTTTTTGGTGCACAGGAATGGAAAGAAAAAAGAGAGGTTTATTAGGGGAAGTTATGACGCCTTTATGCTGGTTTTCGCACCCCATTTGTGTGCAAAAATATCTATGACTTTTTGTGATTTTACTCTACACTGATTTACTCTTGCAACTTTTTGAAAGTGGCTGAGATTAACTAGGCGAGAAGCCGTATGCCACATTCATCAAATGCAGCTTTTTTTTTAAAAAAGTCGCAAGTAAAAAAAATAGCACAGTCTCACTACAGTAGAGCGTACAAAGTAGAATAACATCTCTAGACAAAGTACTACTTGTGGTAAACCCTAATGTCAAAAGGACTGATGAATCGTAGAATTGTATAATGCACGAATGACAATAAAACTGGCTCTCTTAGGGTATCAAAACTTTGATCTGAAAAGTGTGGATATCATCCATGTCCACATTTTTTCACTCGTGTACGACTCCCTATACTAATATAGGTCCTGAGTGACCATTGTTGAGTGCCATTTTTTAATCAAAGGCAATAAATTATTTACATTTTTTCTACAAGAAAGATCCTAGAGAGACAATTTTATTGTCATTTTTATTATGTACCAAATATATCAAACTGTGTGCCGTTTGATAAATTTGATGCAACTTATGGCAATATACATTGAGGCACAGCTGGCTTTAAACATTCCCCTCATTATAAATTTCTCCTAAGTGAGTCCTATCTGGGTATTTTCCCTTCCCATCTTCAACAATGTTGTGTAGACTGAAGGTCTTCTCCTGCACAGTGCAGAGGATATAAGCAGTGAAGGAGCTGCTACATTAGAACATCATCCGTTTAGCTGAGTTAGGGCTTGTTCACACGACCGTGTGCAGCCTGTGCCCATGCTGTTTTGCGGTGCGGAGGGACTGAACGGAACCCCAGGAAGAGCTCCGTAGTGCTTTCGTAGTGTTCTGTTCTGTGCTTCCGTTCCTCACCATTCTGCATCTCATGATTTGCGGACCCATTGAAGCCAATGGGTCCGCATCCAGGATGCGGAATGCACACAAAACGGTGCCCGTGTATTGCGGACACGCAAATGTGGTCTGCAATACGGCAGCGGGCAACACACGTTCATGTGAATGAGCCCTTAATCTAATGTCTATGGCCATCTATGTAGCCCCTTCAAATGCCACCATGTATTTGGCTCCACCCCAGTGGTGTTTATAGTTCCTATGTTGGTATGATATAGGCAAAATAAGAGTTCACTTTATTAGAAATACATCCTGCAAACATTTCTGTGTATATTGAACATTTTACTTTGTTCTTGTGAGAGATTTTCCCCTTGTAGGATGCTGGGGACATCGTGTGTACTAAACTGGCATGTCTTCCTATCGTAGTCGTGTCACCTGCTGGGATCCTGGTGACATTAGTCTTAGTGTAGTGCTGTGCTTCTGCAGGCATCTCTATTATATCCTGCTGTTTGACGGAAGCAATTCCTAGTTTTGAAGTCAGAGTCTGGACTGTAAAGATGAACTTCAGAGGACAATATGTTTTCTATAAAATTTGTTTAACTTTATGCCTTTAGGTGTAAAATAAAAACTGCATAAGACCAGTGCTGACGCCAACAATAAAGGGCCAGTCCATCTAAAACAGGCATCCTCAAACTTCGGCCCTCCAGCTGCTGTAAAACTACAACTCCCACAATGCCCTGCGGTGGGTTGATACCTGTAGGCCAGGCATCCTCAAACTGCGGCCCTCCAGCTGTTGTAAAACTACAACTCCCACAATGCCCTGCTGTAAGCTGATACCTGTAGGCTGTTCGGGCATGCTGGGAGTTGTAGTTTTGCAACAGCTGGAGGGCCGCAGTTTGAGGATGCCTGCTGTAGGCTGTTCGCCATCAGGCATGCTGGGAGTTGTAGTTTTGCAACAGCTGGAGGGCCACAGTTTGAGGATGCCTGATCTAAAATTTCAAAAAATCATGCCAGTTGCTAGAAATTCTATTCAGACCTTCTGTCTATTCTATACCATTGCTTAACTTGGCAAATTTACAATTTAGCACAGTAGGAAAACTACATGACAGTTCGTGCTTGAGCTACATTTGCCAAAGCCTCCTTGCAGAGCCGTCCATTGGATAGCAGTTGTGCTTGGGATTGCAGCTGGAATGGGAATGCGACTGAGCTTTGCCTAATCCATGTGACCGATGAATGTGATGTCACTGGCCTAGGAAGAGACCTAAGACCTATGCCAAGTGAACGTACCTTTAAAGTCCAATGCTAGTTTATGTATTTGTTTAGCAGCATTCTGATATTCCCCACATTGAGCAGGAAATGATTTATGCACTTCAGTCACTGCCCTGCAGAGCTTACATTCTGTTGTCCTAGTGGGCTAAGAGCGAGTTCCTGCCAGTGACAGTCACAGGAGAGTAGATTCCTAATATATTAGGTAAATATTTGTAGAAATGTATTTGTTCTTTAGGCCTCTTGCACACGACCGTATACCCTCCAAGACATACGGGACGCGAGCGGGTCATTTGTCCCACAGCGGCATTGATTGTGAGCACACAGCATCATAGATAACAATGATGCTGTGCACGTCGGACCGCCCGCAGGATTGTTGTCCCGCACTCATATGATCTTATGAGTGCGGGACAGTAGCACCGCGGGCGGCCCGATCTGCACAGAATCATTGTAATCTATGATGCTGTGTGCTCCCGTGCGCACAGTCAATGCCGCTCCGGGACGTATGGCCCGCTCACGGACGTGTGCAAGAGGCCTTAGCCACATAGCACAAAATCAGCGCCGTGTAACTCGTGGATTCTGAAGCTCTTCCACCCAAATGTTTATTCTCTGGCCCAAATGTACAAGATGAAAATTGTAGTGAAGGTAATTTTCTTACCCATGGCTGTAGTTGTGAGTTATAACCCCCCTTCTGAGCCATAACTGTGTCATGTGACCAACACTCTGACTCTCCAACTGGCGCTTAGATTTTCTGACCAATATCTGTCCAATCAGACCAATAGTTGGTGTGTATAACAAAAAATCTGTGTGTGCAATTGGCCATCAGACCAACGATTGGTCAGAAATCTATCAGATAATCTGTTGGTGTAATACAGTCCCTAGTCTTGTGTATGGACAGTTTCTCTATTCATTCCTATGTGACAGGCATTGAGGCTCAAAGGATGTCTGTAAAGCGCTCTGGAATATGTTAGCGCTATATAAACAAGTAAAACAAATAAACACATTTTTGTGCTACTTCAAGCGATTTCTCAGCAAATCACTAGAGATTTGCCAGAGAAGAGGCACAACTGTTACCTTTGTGCTTGCTGCAAACAGAACATATGTTGATGTGGGCATTGTAATTAGAGCAGCTATTATCAAAGGAATTAAAGAGGAAAGGGGCTGTAAAATAAACATGAAGCATAAATACTACCGCCATCTATTACATACAGGGGTTAAAGGAGGCTTCATTTTGTCTCTCCTCCTTGTCCTAGTGTAAGTGCTGCACAGGTCTCTCATGCAGGAACAAGCAGGGGCTCAGCTCTCTTAAGACAGCCAGGCTCCTGCTCTAAAGGCCCGAATTGGCAGAACTTCTGATCCCAGATGTTTAACCCATTAGAAGCTGTGGTCAATAGCAAACATGGCATTTAAGTTGTTTTAGGGGGAGAGGGCTCTCTGTGTCAGCCATTGGCACCACTGCAAAAGCGATTTCGGGGGGGTGCCGATGACTTCACATGGTAGCCGAGAGTCCAGTCGAGGTCTGCCTCTGCTCATGGAGTGATACATGGGGATTTATTTCTGTCGTTACTATATTAGCATTTTCTGTTTTTATTTTTGTCTTGGGAAAATGTAAAAAAGAGGAAAATTGTTTTTCACTGTTTTTATTTAAGTGCAACTAAAATAAGTTTTAAAATTATGTCCACTTTCCTTAACAGGGGAATATATAGTTTATGGATGCCAGGGGTAAGGCTAGAAGTTTTTCTAAACTTATTTATTTTAATTTTATCTTTATTTTTTACAATTTTTATTTTGCACTGGTGCTCCCCCCCCCCTCATGGAATACTTTTGGGGGGGAGTTTAATCATTACGGGGGTCATTTACTATGTAATTTAGAACTGGCGCTGGATGCGCCAAAGTTATGGATAGCCCAGCGTCTCTTCATAACTCTGGCGGATCCTCCGCCAGTTTAGGGCTTTATAAAGACCGGCATCTAAAACGCCGGTCTTAATGAATGTGCCCCAACATTTTTTTTATTGCTGATTTCTCCTATAACTGGGCCTGACATTTAAGCCCCTTGTCCACCTCCAGTGCTACAGTTTATAACGAATAAGCTGCTTTGTCCCTGGCTGGAGGCAGCTTGTTGGTGCAGAAAGCTCCCCTCAGAGAGCTAGAATAGACAGCACTCAAACTGAATATTTGACCTGTTATAGTCAATGGGCAGAGCTGGATTTTTTCGCCCATTCTAGCTAATGGTTGTGGGATAAAAAAAATCAGGAAAATCAATGCCAGAATTGCTGTTTGTTGCTTGTCCTAGAAAAATGGCATAAAAAACTATCAAACAGTCCCATCTATCCCAAACTGAAAGCAATAAAAGCTACACGTTGTCCTGCAAAAATCAAGGTTTTTTATTGTGCAAAAGTAGAAAAATGTCATATATATACTGTGTGTGTGTGTATATATATATATAGTATCACTGTAATCTTACCTAGTGTATAATGTAAAAAGGCAATGGTAGTGTTGATGTTTTTTACCAATTTTCCCAGAAATAGTTAATAGAAGTTAATTAATTCTCACCTTGTAATTTCTTGCCTGTCACCCCCCATATTTCCAGTCTAGGGCTCCCCACCAGTGTAGGGCTGGTGAAATGACATTCTGTACCGTTGCAAGACTTATGGAGCCAATCACGACTCCCAACAGTCATGTGCCGTACTTAATGAAGCACACCCACAAAGTTTTTTATTCTCTGGCCTGTTAGAAAGGTACAAAATGTAAACTGTAGTGAAGGTAATTTTCTTACCAGTGACTGTATTTGTGAATTATAACCTCCCTTCTGATCCTCAGCTGTGTCATATGACCAGCACTCTGACTTTCCCAATAACACAGCATCTTATGTGTGGACAGGAAGCCATTATTACGAATCAATAGACAAGTAACTGACTTCCTGTCCTCTGTCAGTTGGAGATCAGAGAGTTGGTCACATGACACAGCTGAGGACCAGAAGGGAGGTTATAACTAACACATACAGTCACTGATAAGAAGATTACCGTATTTTTCACCTCATAAGACGCATCCCCCCCCCAAAGTGGGGGAAAATGCCCCTGCGTCTTATGGGGCAAATACTAATGAGCGCTTCCATTATGGAAGCGCTCATTAGTACCGGAGGAGCGGGAAGCGGTGAAGGATCTGTATTCACCGCTTCCTGGTGCTCGGCTGTCGGCTGTGCAGGGCTGCGCACAGCGTGAGTCGCTCTGTGACGTCACGCTGTGCGCACCAGTTCACAGCCGACAGCCGGATCATGAGGATCGCGATGGTGAGGAGACAATGGGGGCTTATAAAGAGGCAATGGGAGTTTATAAAGAGGCAGTGGGGGCTGATAAAGAGGCAGTGGGGGCTGATAAAAAGAGGCAATGGGGGCAGATAGGAGATTAGGCCTAGCCAAAAGAGGCATGTGGGCTGAGATGAGACTGGGGCTAGCCAAAATAGGCATGGGGGGCTGATTTGAGACTGGGGTCTGATCTGAGGTCTGAATAGGGTCTTATTTATATTGGGGCTCATATCTGAGGTCTGATTGGGGGTCATTCACTTTTGGGTGTGAGCTGAGGTCTGATTGGGGGTCTGATCTGAAGTCTTATTGGGGTCTTATTAAGATTGGGGTATGATTGGCGCTGTGATCTGAGCTCTGATTAACATTGGGGGTCTGATTGCTGATCTGACCTGAGGTGTAATGAAAAATATTTTTTTCTTATTGCCCCCTCTAAAACCTAGTTACGTCTTATGGGCCGGTGCTTCTTATAGGGCGAAAAATACGGTACCTTAACTACAGTTTACATAATGTACCTTTCTAATGAAGTCACAGCTGGGGCAAGTGACTTCCTGAAGCGGTCACGTGACAGTAGTGCAATGACAAATACTTTCATATAACATCTACATAATAGTGGCGTTCAGTGCCTGGTATTACTATATAGTGCCCTGACCGTAGACATGGGGGAGAGGAGTGATACAGGTGATAGAGGACGGAAGTCTTAGCACACCATAGTGGGTGGGTGGTAAATTAGGAAACCTGGCTATTTCCTTTATCAACTACCAAATGGGAAATTGCATGAAATAATGTAAAACTGTTCTTAAAGTGTTTTCAAGCCAAGATGTTGTGTAAGAAGGATTGTTTTAGAATTACTGGAATCATTTCTGACTATTAAATAGCAGCAGTGTAATAAATGGTGCTTTATTTGCGTGTGTTTTCTCTGCCCTGTAAGTTTCAGGGGGGTGAGCTCAGCTTGCTGCCTCCACTCCTCTACATATTAGTTCAGGTTTACTTTGCCTGAGGCTGTTGTTAAATTCATACTCCCAGCATGCAACACTCTCCATGGCAAGGATCCGCGTCTCCGACATACAGTGTATTCTGGAGATTTTGTGGCTAAGTATGGAATTTTACACTTGTATGGTGCCCTTGTTCTATGGTCATGAGTCTCTGGCTATTACCTATACTGTAGCACTCAGCAGATTGGACTCTTTGTAGCTATTTGACTTTCCTGCACTGTGGGTGGGGAGGGTCAAGGGGTCTCGGCACTGATGTATCTTGACCTCTGCAAACGTGTACACAGTCCTGCAACAGATTTATAAGGGTGAGGTTAAAGGTACAGCTGTGATAAAACACAGACACGGCACCAGAGACCCTAGACACAGAGGTTACTACCAAGGAGGCCCAGTAGGTTAATGTCTAAAATGTGTGTGTCTTGAAAAGATCAGCTGACATTTTTTAGTCCATGCGTCTTTGAAAACCATAATTTTTTATTTTACAAAGGGGGAGATTTATCAAACTGGTGTAAAGTAGAGCTGGCTTAGTTGCCCATAACAACCAATCAGATTCCACCTTTCATTGTTAAGAGATCTTTTGGAAAATGAAAGGTGGAATCTGATTGGTTGCTATGGGCAACTAAGTCAGTTCTACTTTACACAAGTTTGATAAATCTCCCCCTTAGTCTTTTTTTACCATTTTCATATTTGGGGAAATTGATCATATGTGAATGTTCTGGACAAAGCAAATGTTTAGCCTTTTAGTTATTTTGCTTTAAACCAATTCAAGACCGGTCCATTTAACCCCCTTCCTGATGAGACACATTTTCCATATTTTAGTCTGTGTCTTTGAAATTCATAACTTTTTTTTCAGTTCGGTCATGTAAATAATATTTACACCTTTATTGGAGTGATGCATGAGGATTTATTTCTGTCATTATTATTTTAGCATTTTTCTGTTTTTATTTTTACGGTAATTCTTGGGAAAATGTAAAAAAAAGGGGGAAAATTGTTTGTTTTTCTCATTTTTTAAATGCAACCCAAATACGTTTTAAAATCAAGTCCACTTTTCTTGAAAGAGTTGTCTCACTTCAGCTTATAGCCCAACCCCTGAAATCCATAAACTATAAATTCCCCTATATCAAAGTGACTGTTAAAGGGCTGTCTCACTTCAGTAAGTGGCATTTATCATGTAGAGAAAATTAATACAAGGCACTTACTAATATATTGTGATTGTCCATATTGTCTCCTTTGCTGGCTGGATTCATTTTTCCATCACATTATACACTGCTCGTTTCCATGGTTACAGACCACCCTGCAATCCATCAGTGGTGGTCGTGCTTGCACACTATAGGCAATAGCGTCGGCCTCTCTGGTGGCTGGGCCTGACATTTTTGCCTCAGTTGCGGGGGGAATACAGCCCCCAGAGAGATTGTACACTGTTTTAAAGTCCCACTGTAGAGCTAATCTGCGTCTGCTAAGACCCAGCAGCTCTTGCAGTAACCCATCGGTAGGACTTCCACAGGAACTGGCATGTCCACTTCCTGAACTGTATACACAGTACTGATTGAGCTTTGGGCATGCAGCAATTTAGATAGTAGGGCCTGTAAAAAAAAAATGTCCTTGCCTTGGGAGCCCTGCCACAGTTGCATGATGACCATGCAACTGCAAATGTTTACATGGGCTAATTATTGAGGCAAATATCGGTAATGTATCAACACTTAGTCCCAGGTGATTGTATCTTTCACAAAATGTTTATTCGCCAGCAGCACATCGTCCTGTGTAAATAGGGATGTGCTGCTGCCAAACAGATTTTCCATACGACTGATATTGATGGCCCATCCATCCAGTGACGATGTCTATTAACACCACCCTGTTAACACCCCTGATAACTTACACATCATTCCCCATGGACTTTTCACGACTCTGTACCAAGCAGATCTCAACACCCACGTTAGGCCGCTTTCACACAGTCAGTGTTTGGTCAGTGATTTCCATCAGTGATTGTTACCTTCAACCAGTGGAGCCTCCGAAGAGATAAGGTTAAATGGAAAGATTACCAAAACTGACAGTATGAACGCACCCTTACCATGGCAGATCTCCAACTCGACCACACGATCAGGTTTCTGCATGCAGCTTTGGAAGCTAAAATGAGGAGTGGACCATAAAAGGAAAGAAAGTATAAATGATAGGTACAACTTCTTTTTTTAAATTCACTCCTGGTTTTGGCTTCCAAAACTGCATGCAAAAACCTGAGCATGCGGTTGTACCCTAAGGTTGCTTTCCACTGTTCTAAACATAGCTAACTAGGGGGAAAAATGGAATGGCACCATGTGGCTACTAGTGATGAGTGGTACCTCGGAACCAAAGCTGAGTTTGGATCCAAGTCTTAAAGTGATTTTCTACCTAAGTCATACAGTGAAGATTCGCGAGACTTCGAGAATAACTAACTTTGCCTCATCGGAGACCGAAAATTTTAATGCTGTACGGAGATGGGTCCGAATTTCTGAGCGAAGCGACTTCGGATCTAGGATCTGAAGCTTGCTTCGCTCATGGAGTGACACCAAGGACATCGTGTGCCATCCAGCAGGCTCCATGCACGAGACCCATATTTTCAGGTTCTGTTAATGTTCTATAAGGATGTTCTGTGGCAGGAAAATCTATTGAATTTAACAAATTAATGCTTTCCATCGCTCCTTTGCCCAACATAAAAACACTGGGGGAGATTTAACAAAACTGGTGTAAAGTAGAACTGGCTTAGTTGCCCAGAACAACCAATCAGATTCCACGTTTTATTTATCCAAAGGAGCTCTGAAAAATGAAAGGTGGAATCTGATTGGTTACTATGAGCAACTAAGCCAGTTCTACTTTACACCCATTTTATAAATCTCCCTCGCTATTTCTTCTTTTGCTTTCTGCATACAACAAAGCTGTAGAAAACTAGTCACGTTTCAAGCTATGTAGTCAACAGTTAAATTAGGCTATTAATAAGGTTATTTTTTTAACCATGCGGGTGGGAACACAGGGCACATGTAGACGAGATATGTTGACATGGTGTCTAGACAGAACTTTGCTTTAGTATATGGGAGCTGAGCATGTTAAACTCACAGGAACTTTTAATATTTTGCTTCTAGCAGTCAAAACACAAATTTATGTTCATTGTAGAGGTAACAGGCACTGGGATTTATGATTTACTTACTTTTAGTGTAAATGAAGCTTATTCCAGCTCCAAAACCATGCGGCAGATTGAAATAACTGAGTATTTTTACCATATTAGCATATTTACTGTTGTAATTCAGCTTTTTTATTAATCCCTTTCTCCTTTCCCAATGTAATTATGGGTGGAAGCTTAATATTAAATTATTTGCAGAACATTCAGACTGAATAATTAGTATAGGTCCCTTGTGATATGTTCTTTAAAAATAACAAAGTGTTGCTTCAAGCACATTGCTGTTCCTGATTGTCACTTATGTAGAGGATGATCACTCAGTATCCTGACCTCAATGTCTACTTGCAGAGATGTAAGTGTTCTTCTTTGCCCTTAAGTGAGAAGGAGCACACTCTACTGGTATCTCAGTACTTGAGAATGAACTGAAACCACCACAGCCAACCAGAAATTTGCATTCATGTGACTCACTCTGGGACAAACTAAGTGTCCCCTGCGTCCTCAAGCTGGAATTAGTGATGTCACCAAACATTACACAGTCTGCAGGTGGAACCTCAGCTATTTCAGGCAAAGGTTCCTTAATAAGCCTTGCTGCCCTTGTAGATGTTGGGTTGATGACGCCCATTTCAGAATCCGAGACGCCTACTGATTTTTTTGTAGGTCTACCTTTCAAGCACACTTGTTGTTTCAGGTGATTTTCCAGAATATGCTGTGTATGAGGGAACAGTTTTTAACTATTATATGACTTGTACCCTTCATTTATCTCCAGTTGTCCCCTCTGCATGCTCCATATCTTATATCAGTTGTCCCTAAAGCTGGGCATACACATAAGATAACTGTTGTATGAATGACAGCTGTCTCTCCTGATACTCCCACACATATGCATGCTCTATGCATGCTCGGCTCAGCAAAGCATGAATATATAGTGAATGAGGAGACAGGAAAAAGCCACTGCCAGACACCACTGGAGGCAGCAGCCTATCTCCTGGGAACAAAAAGGATAGGGTAGTTGAAATCCATTGTGCCCGATCCTTACCTCCCCTGAGCAGCTGTGAAGAGTCGAGAGGCTCTATACACAATAGATTGTTGGCTTAACCCACTGACATCGGTGGGTTCTGCTGACATACTGTAGATCTAATGTGTATGGCCAGTTTTAGTCCATCTCTGACATACACAGAAGCAGCAGCAGCAGCAGCATAAGCATGGAGAACACAGCATGGCTATACTGAGCAGTGTTGCTGTGAATCCAGCACTGGAGTCAGAAAGTAAAACTCTCTCTCTCCTTATTCTTGCTGTCTCTCTCCTGCTGTTTAATCTTCCTTCTCCACTCCCCTCTCTAGCGACTTTTATGGACAACAGCTGCAATGTGATCCCTCTTATCAGCTAAAAAGCTGCAGCACAAAATGAATGGCAGAGCAATGAAATGGGAGATCTCTGGATCCATGTGAGGTACAGGGCTGGTTCTAGCTTTGTTACAAAGCAATTGTCATGTACTGTATGATGTCTGATGTTCATTTTCTACATTAATCATGGGGTAACCCCCTTTAAGAGTGAATAATCGGTGCAGGAGGTAGTGAGAGGAGAAGATGTGGCTGATAAGTGAAGAACAAAACATTATTCTATAATAAGATGTATTACAAAGTTTGTTATGATCACTTAAACTATTGAATTATACAGAGTTTGGTGAAATGAAAGTGAGTTTTTAAGTAGCAGGCTTCAATAAAGCTTCAGTATGCAATATTCCCACTAAATTGCTGCCTAATGTTGCATGGTAGATTTTTAGTTTATTCAGTTTAACACATATGGGGATCATTTATCTAACTAGTGTGAAAGTAGAACTGGCTTAGTTGCCCATAGCAACCAATCAGATTCCACTTCTCATTTTGACAGCTCCTTTGGAAAATTAAAAGCGGAATCTGATTGGTTGCTATGTGCAACTAAGCCAGTTCTACTTTACACCAGCTTGATAAATGACCCCCAATGTTTCTGAATTCTGTAGAACATAGACAGTAAGTAGAAACAGAATCTCTTCTGTTGCTTAAATGGGTAATCCAGGCTCTTAAAATTAATGCGCTACCTTTGGGACAGCACAGTGGCTCAATAGTTAGCACTGGCGCCTTGCAGCGCTGGAGTCCTAGGTTTGAATCTGACGAAGGACAACATCTGAGTCCCTGACTCCTTATGCTGTTCCTGTGCCATGCTCCAAAGACATACAGAAAGGGAACTCAGATTGAGAATGGCAAGCAATGATAATGCCTGTAAACTGCTGCAGAATATGTCAGCGCTATAAAAATGAGCAAAAAAAATAATATTAATAAAAGATCAATGGCCATAGATATTAGCTTTCTTTATTTCCTAGATGATACATCACCATCTTTAATGGAACAAGGTTGGGATGAAGTACATCATAGCCCGGATTGTCTAATAGCTTGAATTAAGCAAAAGTCCACCCTGTTGGACCTATTCAATACTCTTTAGGTACCACATTCACTTTCTTTTCTAAGATCTGTTCAGTCCTGTCAGCACAGTTAGTACTGCTAAAATAGAAGTTGGGATGTTCATAGGGGAAAGCGGCTTTCATCACATCCCCAATCAAGAAATCAGAGGACCCAATTTTTCTTCTCTGTATCACTTCCCATATCAGAAAAAGCTTTTTAAAAAAGGGGTCAGCCTTGGCTGGGAGCTGTCTATTTGCCCATTGGCAGTGTCAAGTCTTCTCCTGGGGTACATAAATCCTTTCTTGGACACAAAGATGTCTTGGATGAATTGAGTGGCCGTGTATATATGCCATATATGCTGTATCTTCTCCACTTCTTTTCCCACTGAAGTAAATGTCTTGGAATTACTCATCTGAGGAAAACGCACATAAATTAATGGTTTCAATGTGTGAGCCTGCTATAGGAAATTACATACAAAAACTGAGAGCAGAACATTTTACGGTATATCAGGTGAAGTGAGTCATCTAGGATGATGAGTGCACGAACATCTGTTCTTATTAAAATACTATGTTCTCATTCACAAGTAAGTTATGTAGCTGGATTTTAGTTGCTGCTTGGCAAGTATTATATTTAAATAATGCATACTCCAAATCCTTTTTGGTACTCTGGGTACAATGTGCACAGTCTGGAACTTGGAATAGGTTTTAGTGCATTGCATTTGAAGTAAATTGCCCTTGCGAAAACTTTATAAAAATATTGAAAAAAAATAGTGCCACCGATGAGCAATGACCCATGAGCACATTATGTACTCACAAAATGTTCTGGTAATACGTAGGGAAATGCTATCTGTAGAACAACTGTCAGAAAATTAAGAAACTGCTACCAGACTTCCTTAACCACTCCAGTTGATAGTAAGCTAAGGCTAGACCTAGGTTATTCACTAGAGACTTCCACAAGGTTAGATGGACTTGGCTGCTAGAGACTCATGTTACATCTGTGGAGTAAGGTAGCGGAAAGCTGGTCCAATCTTGCTAGACAACTGACCTAACAGAATCACCAGGGAGCACAGAGTAGTATTGTAGACAAGGCAGAGAGAGACAGATGGGAGAATTAGTAGAAACCATTTCAGCAGACAATGGGTTTAATCAAGAACCTGAGCCAGAGTCAGGAAAATCAGAAGAAGCCAATTTAACAGTCAATTGGTTAATCGTTACTAGAATATAATTTTTTTATTTTGAGCCCTTTTACATGGAGCAACAATTAGGGCAGTTGTCAGGAAAGATTGTTCGTAGAAACCCTCTTTCCCGATAATTGTCCTGTGTAACGGTGGTGCAGATCACTCAACAAAGGGGCAGGCGTTCATTTGTTGGACCATCACATCTTTCATGCGGCACCAAAAATCCTTATTAGTCGGCAGCACATCAACCTGTGTTAAATGGGGCGACTGACAAACAATGAAACTGTATGGGGACAAAAGATTGCAGCAATAATCATTTATCCCTATACAGTAGCGATCATTGCTGCACTTAAATGCAACAAATGAGTAGGCAATTACCTGGACTGTACTTTCCTGTTCTCATCACTGCCCCCTGTACCGGGCCCTTATCCAGGTCTAAGTTCACATCTGCCCCCGCCTTTCTGCGTAAAATTGATTCCCAGAACTAGAACTTAACGGATCCCATTATAGTCTATGGGGCCTATAGGCTTCGTTCGGGACAGTTATGTGACAAATCCGACAGGATCCACTCTTTGCAGCATCTGATCAACAAATTTCTTGTGTATGACCAAATTTAGCTTGAAAGCAACCAAGAAGTTTGTATCAAGAATATCATTTATCAAGAGATCTTTAAGGTGATAGCCATGATAGTTGTAAAATGTAAGTATTCCATGTAATGGGCAGCACGGTAGCTCAGTGGCGGGGTCCTAGGTTAGAATCCAACCTAGGACAACATCAGCATGGAGTTTGTATGTCTTCCTCATGTTTGCGCGGGTTTCCTCCGGGTACTCCATTTTCCTCCCACACTCCAAAGACATACTGACATGAAACTTAGATTGTGAGCCCCATTGGGGACAGCGTGATGCTAATGTCTGTAAAATGCTATGGAATATAGTAGTGCTATATAAGTGCAGAAAATAAATAATGTAGCTTTAGAGTTTCATCTTCCTCCCTAATGTACTGTGCATATGGGGTATTTATATGGTTTTCAGTTCTTTATTTAATCAGTTCTGCTTCACATCTCAGAAACTGTCAGCGAAGACGTCAAAATCTACCAATAAAATATATGTAAAATTCCTTATGTAGTTGTGTGTGTTTCGGTTGGTGTTTGTCTTGATATAGTCACATGATATCAATGCGTAAAACACATTGCATGGGTGTACATTATCCTTTTGAAGTCTATAACAGACCAAGAGGAAACCATGGAGCCTTTCCGGATGTCATGACTAGTAACTGTTTAGAGTCACGTCCTAAAATGAACTTTAAAGACAATTCTTCTCGCCTTCAGACACACAACTTCCTTTGATTTTCACATAAATGTATAAAAAAGGGAGGTTTGTAATAGTTTCCATTTGCCTATGTTACAGAGAAACAAAGTCTGTGCCCACTCTTACCGTACATCATATTCTCTGACTGTTCTCCAAGCCTGTGTGACATAACAGGAAACTCCTTGTTACATGGAGATTTACAGTATTTCTAGGAATTCTTGTAGAACAGTACACTTAACCACACGTGTATTCCTCTCACAGCCTCTAAATAATATGTCCCTGGCAGTAGCAGAAGCCCCACCATCGTCATGAGCGCTTAATGCCATAGCGTGAGCAGACTTTCTCCATTCTACAGCAAAAATAGAAAACGCCAGCCAGTCCCAGGAGCATAATGTCCTTGTGATTTTACAATGAGCTCATTTGATGTCCTCTCTCCGTGTGTCCTCAGTAACATTGAATAAGTTTGGCTTACTTTACTTTGTACATAGAGACACATGGATTTGGTAATTTTCTAGGTATTGATCACCATGTATTATCTATATTCTGGTATAGTTTCTTGGGATCAGGAGCGTAGCTAACGGCTCATGGGCCCTGGTGCAAGAGTTCAGCTTGGGCCCCCCTTCCCTCAGTTCTTTGTGTGTCTTCTTATGTGGCACAAGGGTCTTTGGGCCCCCTCAGGCGACTGCTACCTCTGCACTCCCTATAGCTACGCCCATGCTTGGGATCTTGAAATATATTTTATTTCAGGGCCTCTTCTGTTTGTTGTGAATGAACCAAACTTGCCAAACTTTGTGCTAAGCCACATCTCTTGTCAGACGAGGCAGAAAACGCTTAGAAAAGTGTGTAAAAAAAGCATGCTACCATTTCTTTTCTAGCGCAAAATGCAACAAAAAACTGTTGAGTTTTAAATAGTAAATTTGCCTCATTGTCTTTATCGGTGTTATGTAACTTGTGGCCCATCCAGCAGTTGGAAAACTACAATACCTATCATGCTCTGATTGCAGTAGTTTGTTGCAGGCCTCTTTATTTCAGTCATTGGTGAAGGTCCCAATTAGTTGATACCCATTTCTGATATGTCCCAAAGTAAAAAAAAGGAACCTCTACTCTAAATCTCAGAATAGAAAGAAAGCATTCTTGCTCTGCGTTCTTTTTCTACGTTTATAAATGGTGGTTAGCACTGCTGCCTTGCAGCGCTGGGGTTACAGGTATGAATCTGACCAACATGGAGCTTGTATGTTCTACCTGAGTTTGCATGGGTTTCTTCGAAGTACTCCAGTTTCCTCCCACACTTTGAAGACATGCTGTTGGGGAATTTAGACTGCAGGCCCTGTTACCCCAGTTTATAGATGTTTGTATTTACATGCTAATGACACACAGATACTTCAGCTACATCTGGACATTAAAGATTCAGAACCACGTCAATTGCCTCCAGTCAACAAAGGTCATAGATGACATAGTAAATTAGTCAGTGCCTCCTTATGAAGCATGCATTCACGACAATACATGAAGCATTACAATAACCCCAACATGAAATAAACTAAACTAAAACATATACAAAAAATATTTAGATATACATGTGCACAATATTATAAATCCAGGGATATGATCATATCTACTGTCCACCGGTCTTTTCCTACAAGGCTGAATGGTGTTCCTTCTCCTGTTCTTACTTGGTTCTTGACCCCCAATCTCTTCACTGGAGTATCATTATTCACATTTTATCCATTGACTATAATGTGGCCTTTCCTGATTGGTTATATCATGGATAATTGTGTATTTTGGGATGTAATGTGTTTGTATATATCCAAATAAGGCAAGTTGGAATATCTCATCATTCTTTTTTGACATGTATGGCCGTCCCCAAGCTGCTACCAACAATTGTGATATGGATGTACACAAGGAACTGGTTCTGGGGGTGATGATCAGCTCCTCTGTGTTCCATCACAACTGCCTGACACATCGACCTCCATACCCGGGATAAACAAACACAACCATAGCTATGTATGCTGCTGCTGTACTGCTATGTATATGCCCAATACCATAAATAACCGTATCTATCTATCTATCTATCTATCTATCTATCTATCTATCTATCATTATAACCCCTTATTACTGTTGTTATATACACCCATTTATATACATTAGAGATGAGCAAATGTATTCTAAATTGATACATTTTGTTTTGAATTTCGCAAAATTTCATCCACCAAAAAAATCAAATTTTTTTGGTTTCAGACAAAATGTGTAAAACTGGCACCCAGCACCGTTTCACTGTTAATATTTGTGGGGGAAAACCATGAGAGAGGAAGACGATGGAGGATCACATGACACTTGGAGGAAGTGGGAAGAAGGCCTTGCCCTGATTGCCTCAGAGGCTGAAAGTCAACCTAATGAGTCAATCAGGGGCAGAATTCAGGAAGGTCCTTGGCTGAGAACGTCACAGAAGGCCCTTCTGTCTTCAGGTTGTGATCTGAAAGGATGTGTTATGGTAATGTCTGCCAAAAAAACAATTCCTGACACAAACTTCTAATCTAGTGTGATAGGGGCACTATATGGATAGCATAGGGAGAGAATAATTGGGTTTTTTATAGAGACTTTGATTAGGGAAAGCATATATAGAGTGAGTGACAAATAGTTATGTGTCATCAGCTGGCACAAGATCTTGCAAGAAGAAACAATTTTTTTTCTGTATATGAACAGACAGCCAGCTATTTAATAAAAATTCTAGTTTCTACAGTTCATAGACTTACTGGCAGCACCCTAATAGCATTCTGCTGCAAATGCTTAGCAACTGAGCATTTTTTTTCTTCTAAAAAAAAAAAACTGTTTGAATGTGTTGCATATTACTGCAAGATACCAGTGTTATTTTGTCATTTTTTTTTTTGCCAGAATCTGCAATGGAGGCTCCTGCCAGATATGGGGTTCTGGTGGGTTCCATTGTGAGTACTGGCATTTTGCTGGATGAAATAGCACTGCATGAAGTGTTATTTTGTCATCTAGAACCCGACAGGAACTCAGCAGCAGATGTGCATGTAGCCTTATACTGTAGGCCACCTTCTATCAGCTGTCTCTCCTAGCTCCCACATAACACAGGCGTGTGCTGTATGTGTTTTTCTCATCGGAGAGTAAGGAGTTCCCCAAACACTAGCTTGGTAGCTGGTCTCTCGGAGAAGGTTTGACTGACAATAGTCTATTGTGTATGGGGGGGGGGGGGGTCTCTTTGGTTATAGTAATTCTGAGGAAAACCTGAATGATAACCATTAGTTATTATTACTAAAATTTGAGAGGATATAACAATTCAGGTACTTATATTTACAATGTTTTGAAGGGAGGATTACAGTAATTGTAACCTTTTCTAAATCTGGAGAACATGTAAATAATTTTGCCTTTCTTTCAGCAAATGAAGGGTTACCTTGATCATTGTCAGCGATGCTTCGTTTTCTGCATAGCTGAGATGTACAGTCTATTGGTCAGACTCATAGGCATTTAGGTTTTTTTTCCAGTATACTTATGTCATCAGAAGCTAAAATTAGTCTGGTGCAACTGACAGGAAACATAGGAATCTGATATTCAGAGAAGGATGGAATCTCCCAGGGGCCTTACTTATTTGTCTTGCCTGCATGGTCAAAACACAGCAGGCTTGCTGCAGAGGACGTAACGTGCAATCAGCAACAGGCATCCAGACCGCAATTTTCCAAATTAGCAGACTGTGATCAGATTAGCCTCAGCACCTCATAGTGTATCATGTAACCCTTTTAATGTTTTCCATTGTGTAAGAAGGCACATTCTTAAGCACCAAGAAATATTGGGGGTCATTTACAAAGACTAGCATTTTACGCCGGTCTTTGTTTCCAATCTGCGCTGATGTAGGATTCAGCTAATTTATGAGGAGATGTGCACCATGACACAGAAAATGAGATGCACGTACCTGACTGGAGTCGTTTTCACTCCCCTTTTACTTGCATATGTCTTGTATGTGTTCAGTAAAGGTATTTAACAAAGTGTGAGTTGCTGGCCTGCTGGCAGCCACCCTCGTTCAGGTTCTTGCACAGGGCGTTCAAAGTCACTCTGCTCACATATGCTAGATCCTACTTTATTAAACCGTTTTCCAAGACCCATAAAAAAATGACAAGAACCCATAACAGTTTTTAAAATGACAAAAAACCCAACTCACCCTTTGACAGTCCTTCGTTCTAGCACCACAGCTTCCATCCCCACCGCTTCTGGTCCTCGCCTGACCAAACGTAATGATGTTCTGCATACACGCCCATGGACGCAGGCAGCCACACAATGGCCTCAGCAATGGTGTGTGCACGAACAGCACGTGGCCACTTGCTTACATGTCACTGCTGTTCTAAAAAGGCATTTGGAAAAAATGGCAAAAACACAGGATCATATTTAATTTTTATATAATAATCATATGTATTCCTAAGAAAAGTAATACAGTTGTAATGGTAGAAATTTCCAGTGAAAAAGCTCCTAGAGACATTTTGGTTTTATGCCATCCTGTTTTGCTGTGGTATCTCCTGGACATCTGCTGGGTGAATGAGTTTTACCATAGAGCAGAAGTCCCTAATATTTTGTAGGTCACACATTTAAATCACATTGGTTTTTACTTCTAAAGACTAATACTCATCAGTGAATCACGGACAGCATATGTACTCATTGATTTTAATATGTTTAATCACACATCAATGATTTTGCACTGACGGTGAGTGGAGAAACCATAGAGACTTGCAATGTTTTAGACCGTGATATGGTCCAAACATGCTCATTAAAGTCCAGGGGTCCTTGAAAACCACTGACATAGTAAATATGGTATCCACGTTCTTTCAGTGGTTTTCATGGGCCGTTTGAAGGAGATGCTTTGTAAATAAATTTTCTTCTGAACAATGTCCGTGGAGTACGAATGACAAATGAGGGCAAAAAATACACGGATGAAACTGACACCACTGATGATGGATTTTTATCACAGAAAAGGATGTGGGAATTTGTTCATTGGCTGTGACGAAATGGGACGAAATGTGCCCATTCACTTTCAGTAGCTGTTGGCCAAACATTCCTTCAGCTGATAGCTATGTGTCTGGACTCCCCCATACAAGCTTGTTTCAGCAGAGCATTTATGTATTTTCAATAAGGAGCTAAAACTGCTGCCAGACACCTCTTAGGGTGGGTTATACCCCAGGAAAACAAAAGGAGCATCAACTTGCCTAAAGGCTGTATTAGGCAACCGGATTATACCATCGCCTGTCCCCATGCTGTCCAGTTGTTTGCCAGCAGCAGATTGAGATTGAGATTAGACACCAAACAATAATTTTGAAACCTGTCAAAAAATTTGGATTGCTGAATGAACAAGCATTTGTCGATGGCAATATTACACTGCCAGATCATGGCCAACGAGCTCCATCTCTCAGGCATCGGCACTGCCAATGATATAATGAAGGCCCCAGGTCTGCCTACAGCATATAATTATGGGGCTGTGCCAGAGTGCCTGTCAGTAGTCCACTATCAGTATAATACACTGTACTGCATATGTTCCAGGTGCCCAAACAAAGCCCACCCAGCTGGCCACTTGGGAGCTGTTTTCTGCAGAATAAGGGTCCATTCACATGTCTGCATAATGGATCTGCATCTGTTCCGCTATTTTGCGGAATGGGTGCGGACCTATTAATTTTCAATGGGGCTGCAAAAGATGCGGAGAGCACACTGTGTGCCTGGGTGAAAATGGAGGTATGTCCGAGTTCAGCCCTGAACCTGGACAACCCCTTTAAGCTCATGTGGCCATTGGTTGCCACAAATGGCTGAGTTTACAGTCACCCCATTTATATGCCTGTAAGAAGCACCAGTCGAAGATGGCTGGTGCTCGTTTACTTGTATCTTTCTAGATGATACAATAATTAATTTTTTGTAAATATGATAATTCTTGAGTTGTTCGTATCCCCTCCCCCACTCATACCGTTTCCATTACAAGTGTCGGGTAGATGCCTGTTTACAAACGGTTACATGTGATCAGTAAAAAACTAGCAAGTTTGGTTTGATCGGTGGACATGTATACACTTGGCGATAATTGTGACTTATCATTCATGCGATTATCACCATGTGTGAAAGGCCCTTAATAGCCAAAGAAGAATCATGAAGCTTGTTTTCTGGCTACAGATTCCAATCAACATCTCACCGAGCTTTGAGACAATTCCTTCTAATACGTGACATTGTGTAGACACTTGCGTGGTTTAGTGTCAGTTTTTGAGTAAAACGTTGACTGTCATTAGTAGGGATACGAATTGAATTTCAGGATAAATTTGATTCTCCACGAAGCCAAATTTTCTCATGCTTCGTGATAGCAAATTGATTTAACCTGAAATAGGCTAAAAAAAAACTAAAAAAGTACCGGTAATTTGTTACAAAGTGAATTTTTTTGTACAAGCAGCCGAATCTAATTTTACAAAACTTGGCTCAACTCTAGTCACTAAACTGTCTCTGATCTTCTTTCCTTTTGTCCGTCCCTTTAGATATTCTTTAGGTACCTAACTCCAGATTCCATTGTATCTGCAGCCAGTGATTTTTGAGCTGAATCTGTATATGGAACAGCTGTATCTCCCCTTCCGTCTCTTGTATAATTAGTAACAAAAGTAGTTTTGTGGTTAACCAATCCACATACTTCCAACTTTCTATTATACTTTATGAGCAATCATTTTGCACCCCTGGACCTGCTCCAACCTGCAGACTGCATTTAAGTCTTTTCCTGAATTAATAGCAATGATGGATGTGCAAGCTTTAATAGCGTGCAATGAAGAATGACCTAGCCTGTAATTAATGCTCTAGTCTCATATCTCGTGATGCACTGCCCGGTAATACAATAATCGTATAACTTTTTCTTTAGGATACTTTTAAAACTTTACTGACAGTAAATGTATGGTCTACATGAAAAGTCTTTTAATGAAAACATAATATCCGATATAAGGGTACTCATATTATTACATTCAGTAGTAGACGTTAATGATAGATTGTAAGCTCTCGCGAGCAGGGCCCTCGTTCCTCATGTTTTAGATGTTAACTTGCTTGTTGCTATCTTATTAAATGTATGATTTTGTTTGTACATAAACCCTCTGATTGTAAAGCGCTGCGGAATATGTTAGCCTCATATAAATAAAGATTATTATTAGTATTAATTAGAGATGAGCAATCACTCAAAATTCTATTCAGGTTCGATTCGGCCGAAACGGTCGTCTGATTAAATTTGGGTCCCAAACTGAATCTCCCAAATGGAAAGTGCTTTAATTGGCATGAAAATTTGTGTATGACATTCAGCGGTCTCCTAGGATTTTTTCTCTCTCACTCTGTCCACAAAATTTGCCCAAATTGAATCACCAGAAATTTAGAATTGAGAATTGATTTGCTTATCTCTAATGTGAGTATATATGGACCATTGTAGCACATTTTTAGTAGAAACTAGATCAGTTCCAAGCAGCCTCCCCTTTCCTTCTTGTAGCCATCAAAAGATTCATCTAATGTGAAACAATAAATGGAAGACAGAGGGAAGGAGTGGGCAAGGAGATGCAGCTGCAGTTTCTTGGTCAGTTGTTTTAAAACAGCATGAGGGGGAGAGGGAGGCAGAAGTGGAGAATACAATTCCTGGCAAGCATGGAGAGAGAAAATGTACAAACCAGCAGAGAGAAGGAAAATGATCCATTATACTGGGTTTCCACCTTCAGGTTTTTGAATTCAGTTTTGGAAGCCAAATCAAGTGTTGGTTTCAAAAAGAGAAGAAAACTCAGTGGGAAACATATTATTCCCCTCACACCAGTTTTCTGGTGTAAAAAAACCCCTGTGATTTTTTAAAAACTGCCGCAAGTGGTGTTTCTACGCTGCCCTGGAGGGAGTGGGACCAGCAGCAGTAGAGGGAGTGGGACCAGCAGCGGTGGAGGGAGTGGGACCAGCAGCAGTGGAGGAAGTGGGACCAGCAGCGGTGGAGGAAGTGGAACCAGCAGCGGTAGAGGGAGTGGGACCAGCAGCGGTGGAGGAAGTGGAACCAGCAGCAGTAGAGGGAGTGGGACCAGCAGCGGTGGAGGAAGTGGAAGCAGCAGCGGTAGAGGGAGTGGGACCAGCAGCAGTGGAGGGAGTGGGACCAGCAGCAGTGGAGGAAGTGGGACCAGCAGCGGTGGAGTAAGTGGAACCAGCAGCGATAGAGTGAGTGGGACCAGCAGCAGTGGAGGAAGTGGAACCAGCAGTGGTAGAGTGAGTGGGACCAGCAGCGGTGGAGGGAGTGGGACCAGCAGCGGTGGAGGAAGTGGAACCAGCAGCGATAGAGGGAGTGGGACCAGCAGCGGTGGAGGAAGTGGAACCAGCAGCGGTAGAGAGAGTGGGACCAGGAGCAGTGGAGGAAGTTGAACCAGCAGCGGTAGAGGGAGTGGCACCAGCGAGTCCAGCAGATTTATCTTCCTTTACGCCAATTTTATGGCATGAATGAAGACAGAAATCTACGACAGCTAGGAGGCTGCTGTACATTTGGGTCTTGCACACAGCCTGCTGGAGGGTGAACCAAATCTATGACCGGGGCAGGAACCTTGCATACATGAGATGCATCCTATCATTGTAATCCTGCCTATGATAATAATGAGATGGCTTCTGAGAAGTGGACTCTACAGAACCGGAAGTGTCCGCTTTTTGCGGCTCAGTGGTCAGTGTAAAAACTATGATTTCAGCTATATTGCTATACAGATTTTTTTTGTATATAAAACTTGATTTAAGTAGCTTTCTGATCAGAGTTTTTTCAGAGTCAGCTTGTAGGTACCTGTGTAAACTGGATGTAACAAAAGACAGGACTCTAATAAATGTAAACATAAAAACACATAGCAAGCAAATGTGTTGAAAATGATGAAAGTTACATACCGTCTTATCATACAGTAGTCAATCTTTACAAAAAACTAGGGAAAAAAACATTTATGATACTTTGTATCTTAACCGAAGACATTGTTTGACCCATGATCCTGGTCCAAATGAATGAAGAAACAGGGAAAACAATTGACTACATTTGATAATATTCACATTTTATAGAAAACCAAGCAATTTATTGAGTCTATTGAGACCTCTTAGTTTGCATTTATCTCTGTTTTCCCAGCCTATAACTCAGATTTCCCATGATCTTACACTAATAATTATTGTTATTAATCGTTAGTCACCTGAGATGTCACAATGGCGTGAATGTTAGTCTTTATGGATAACCACATAATGTTCTTAGTGTTGAGCTGGATATTGGACGGTGTCTCTGTTTTGTCAGCACATTTTGCTCACTGTGGAAAATATTCTCTTTTTTGGCAAATAAAATTGTTTTGAAAGGTTCTTGAGCCTTGAATCTAGGCCTGTTTTTGAAGATGTGATTTTTTTTTTTAAAGACTGGGAGCAAAATCTTTAATATAAATTGGCCGTATAGTTATAGTCTACTCATAGTAAACTATACCCATATCCATTCAGCCCCACACTGAGCTCCCCTCAGTTCTGTAATATCTTACATAAGCCATTTTGGAAATGTACTTTGATGGTGGTGATAGTTGATTGATAGGCAAAACATGCAACTTATCTTACTAAACACACAACTCAATAGTCTCCTGAAAGTAAGAATTACATTTAAAAAATTTCCCAGTGTTAACTTTATAATTCTCATATCTTTCTATTTTTCTTGCTTTATTTTTGGTTATTCGTTTTCATTCTTCACCCTACCATTGGCTAAACCTGTTAAAGTTATGCTCAAGTTATATGACTCTCAGCCTGGATTAATAGTTTTGACCCTGGTAGCATGCCCTCCTTGGTGTTGTGTTACCAGTGCACATTGGTGTGTGGAACCCTCAACATCTAAGAAGCTACACGCAGGAGCTCCACTAGCCACATGTGGTACACGAGTCACTCATTGGGGAATTGGACCATGTATATATTTTGAATGCTAAACAGTGAACATTCATGAACTAAACAAAAAGGTATGTGTGAGTGATATTAGTGACTGGAGAGTTAATGTTCTCAACAATGAAAAGACTTGGAAATCATTTGTGCTTGACAGACATTGAAGGGAAAGGAAGAACTCAAGTTCTTCTAAAAGGTACCAAGATGGTTTTCTGAGTTTAGCTCTTCTGTAATGGTCTTCCCTATACCAATTAGCCTACATAGGGAAGGACCATATGACCAGGATAATTTAATGGGTCGATATCAGTAGGCAATGATTGTGAATCAACCCTCATATGAATGGCAGCTCATTAGCCATATTTGCATGAAGCAATCTTCACTATTGTATGGTGATGAGTGATGGTTACTTTTTTGACTCTTTTAACTATAAACCTCAGCCTGTTGAAAAAATATATATACTCATCTGTTCCCTGCTGCTCCATTCTGACTCTCTGGGTCATTGTCTCCCTTCGGCAGTCTTCCAGTTATCGTCCTGTCCTGGAAACTTCCAGACAGTTCAGATCACGTGCGTCAATGCAGCCAATGATTGGTTTCAGTGTGATGTGTCCCCAAGACACTTGGGCACATGTCACTGATGAGGCCAGTCACTGTGTACAGAGGTGCATCCTTCCAAAAGTTTGCTGAAGGGAGTTAAGTACCCAGGAAGTTGGAAAGGAGCGGCAGGGAGCAGGTGAGTATGAATTTTAGTAGGTACAGCAGGCTGGGGTCCAAAGTTCAAAAAAAGTTCAAAAAGCTGGGCAACCCCATTAAGTGTTGTGGGCTGGGTATAGTGCTGGAGAAAGCCAAATCATGATGTCATATTTAGGTTCTTAAGCTATATTTAATGGATTGTCCCATCAAGAAAATAATTGAAAGCTGTCCTGGCAATTATTTCATAGGCATGAGTTCAGCCCCATATGAAATTGTGGCTGACCTGGTGGTTGCAGGTGTATTATGGGGTAATATATGAAGACCACTGAAATGAATGGCCAACCATCTTCATCACAGGGAGAATCTCTCCTCTCAGCTATCGTCCTCGGTGTACCTGTACTATATAGACTTTTTTCATCCAGTGTTGCATGGGCATGTACCTTTGGCAGTGACTTGGCCACAAGTGGCACATCTCCACTGAAGCCAGTTATTGACTACAGAGAAGCATGTGACTATACCCATGCACAGCTACATGTAAATTATCCAAGGACTGGAACATGGACATGCAGGATCCTGCGCGGAGGAACGGACCGGCAGGGAGCATACAGTAGAAAACATTAGAGAAAAAGTCTTTATTCACGGAGAACCCCTTAAAGTCAATGTATTAATAATCAGGATCTTGCCAGGCCTAGTGTCAAAGATTGTTTTGAGTTTCACCATAACTAATAGACATATAGACCCACTTAATAAATTATCTTTTTGCATGACTTACAATACTAATTAGAAACAAACTGTGAAAAAGAAAAATACTTTCCTTTGTTTTTCATTAGTTGACTCGGCATAAACCGTTTTATCACATGATGTGTCCTGCATGTACCCGTGTTGCGTCACAGATAATAAATCAGTGCGACAGAACCAAAACTAAAATTGTAAACCATTGTAACTGTTACATAACATCTGGCAGCAACATCGGTCAGATTGTTGCAAGAATATGTATATTCAACAGGTGATGTACTATCAACTAATATCAGGGGCTGGAGTGCAGACTGTACAGTCTCTGCTTTCTCACTTATGACAAAGACAATAACAAACCTTGGCCATGTTGAAATGACATGACGTGTCTGAAGCAAACATCTCCTTGTGATGTACAGTAGTTAATGTTACTAATGTTTCTTGTAAACATTTCTAACATATAATGATCCATCATTACGTGAATAGGCCTAGATGTTGGTGGTTCTAGAGGTTTTCTTACTATAATTTATATTCTGTGATTGAACGTAGACAACAGTGAGGTGAAGAACAAAGGCTGAGTTCACATCAGCGTTCGGCTTTTCCGTTCTGCTCCGTTATAGGAGCAGGAAAACGGAAAGGATGGATTCAGCACATAACTGAGCCAAATAAGAGCCAAATGGAGCCTACAGACCCCATAGACTATAATGGGGTCCGTTAGGTGTCCGCTCCGAAGATGATTTTGGAGCGGAGACAAAACTCCTGCATGCGCAACTTTTGTCTCCGCTCCAAAATCATCTTCGGAGTGGACAACTAACGCACCCCATTATAGTCTATGGGGTCCGTAGGCTCCATTTGGTTCCCGTTCGGCTCAGTTATGTGCCGAATCTGTCCTTTCCATTCTCCTGCTCCTATAATGGAGCAGAAGAACGGAAAGGCCGAACGCTGATGTGAACTCCGCCTAAAGCAGTGATTTATAAAGTATGATAATGGGACGATATATACATCTACATATCAAAATTAACATCTACTGACTTTTGACTTTTTAATTTAATAAATGCCCTGCCATTAAAAAATAGCAATCATGGTCTGACGTACTGTACAGGATATATAAGGGAAATATGATACATGAGAATGATTCAGAGAGAGGTGTCTTCCAATCTCGTGTGCAGAACCGTTAGTTGAAAGAATGTGAATAATGTTCTTACATCCAAAGGCGAGGCTTTGGCTAGACTTATGTGGAGGGGTGGAGGGAAGGAAAGCAGCGTGTGTCTGTATCCCATTATGAATCAGAGGAAGTTATTGTCTGTGGAGCACACTGTGAGCTCTGTACATTCTCAGGCACATTTTGTTTTTAGTTAGTCAGAGTCTGTCCAGGGTGTCTAAACCTGTCAGCTGCCACTGATGCCTCGGAAATATATGAAGCTAGTTCTTAAGAAGAGGCCTCTGAAGTTTTTACAATTTGCGTAGAGTTTCAAGCCTAGCAGCTAGAAGGTATCACAGAACATGCTCTCGCTGAGCGGAACCTTTCCTCTTTTTTGGCTTGTTTTTACAAGTACATATTTGGCACATTGAACCTACTAAACATTTGTGAAGTTCAATAATTACCCCAAGTCATACCGATCTACATGGTGCTTTGGAAGCATTAATTCTATGGAATCTGTGGGCTCAGTTTTTTTTTTTTTTTTTTACATTTGTTCTCTCTAGGCTTCCCGGATGAAGCATGGAATCAGAGTTTTATGCAACAACTGTGAAAGGAGGATTTATTAATTAGCAACACATTATACGCATATCAGATAAAGAATGTTTAGGAACATAAGGTCCAAGGCTGAGAAACTTGCTTTAAGATTTTATGTACAATCCCACTTATGTCACTCATCCTGGACTAATATATTGTTCTCCTTTCTTCCAGGAAAGGCTTTCCAGAAGATTGCTGAACGGCCGAGGGTCTTCATAGCCTGCTTGTAGGGCACAAGTAACTGGTTTCAGTATATTTTTTTAATGAGGTAACAGAAGGAAACCAAGGAACATCTTCCCTTTCCCCTAAACCCCCAAACAAGAAATGGGTCAAAAGATCTCAGGGAGTATAAAATCTGTGGATGTACGGGACCCTCCCTATAGACCAGTCAAAAGAGAACTAAGGGGCCCTGACTTTTGTAAGCCTGCTAGACTAGATATGCTGCTGGATATGCCCATGGTTACTTTGGAAGTTCAGCAGAAGCATGCTTGGAACAATGAGGATCGGTCTTTGAATATCTTTGTGAAGGAGGACGACCGTCTGACGTTCCATCGGCACCCAGTTGCACAAAGTACAGACTGCATCAGAGGGAAAGTTGGCTACACAAGAGGCCTTCATGTCTGGCAAATTCATTGGCCTACAAGACAAAGAGGAACGCATGCTGTTGTGGGAGTAGCAACTGCAGATTCCCCTTTACATTCAGTTGGATATACTTCATTGGTAGGAAGCAATAGTGAGTCTTGGGGCTGGGACCTAGGACGAAACAAACTGTATCATAATTGTAAAAACCAACCTGGTGTTACATATCCAGCTTTTCTGGAACCTGATGAATCATTTGTACTCCCAGACTCTTTGCTGGTAGTGTTAGACATGGATGAGGGGACTCTTAGCTTCATAGTTGATGGACAATATTTAGGAGTCGCCTTTAGAGGACTTAAAGGGAAAAAACTTTATCCTATTGTCAGCGCTGTATGGGGTCACTGTGAAATTACAATGCGATACATCAATGGACTTGATCGTAAGTACTATTACCTTGATGCTTTAGTAGTATTATACATATAAGCTGGTGAAGATGTTACAAATATTAGTGATGACTGTACAGGAGGCTTTCTAAATCTTTGATGTTGGCTACCTACCAATGTTGCTCATCACTTACTTTAGCATACTGCGACCATAAGCTGAAATCGACAGGCTTATGAATTTGTAAATTTAGTAGTAACTGAAAACCAAAAATAACCATGGTTACTATAGCATTTTGTAGTTACTGTAGTACGTGGGCATCTCTGTACCCTGGTATATCAACCCATCAAGCCACTGCAAACATTGTACTATAGAAATCCACAGGACAGTCCACGCTTGCTTTGCACACTGGGAATAATTGAGAAATACAAATAAGCCTGTTCTTGGAAAGTCCTTTAGTCCCACACACACTCACCCCATACAGTTTTTGTCAGGTTTTTACATTGCATGCTGTGAATACACAAAGAACTCAGTGGTGCAGTTAGGTACATTAAGCAAGTCAGCAAAACACTGTTATCTGTTCTTCTAGTTCTCCAAATTTTAACCCCACAAAGGTTGCACAACATTGTGGAGGCAGTGACCTCAATACTGTCGACTATGCCAGGGCTTACCTTTTTCTTTTACACTTTTTGGCTTTTAGTTCATTATGAGTTGCCAGTAAACAAAATTCCTGAACGCTGCTGCCCTGTGGAAAGTTAAGATTATTTTGCAGTTACTTTAGTCTTAAGGATTGTGCTATTTTGGAGATGCCAATTTTTTTATTCTCAGTTTGCTCTTGAACAAAATGTATTTCCATGTGTGTTTCTAGAAGGATTAGCATTTAGCAGATTTTCCTGAATTGTTACCAGTTAAGGGGCCAGATATTTCTTGTAATAAAAGGGATCTTGAATTGTAATCAAGAATCGTTGCAGTAAAAACATATTACCCAGAGCCAGAAGACATAACTTGCTAACTGAGGTATTGAACACAGTAAAACATACATGGAGGGTTAATACGTCACAAAGTGAATGCAGGCTGTACTGAATCCTCCCTGTGAATGCACCATGTACTCCTGTTAGACCTTTCACAGTCTAGATGTATCATATGCATACTGTATACTGCGTTTTGTGGTCATTATGTGTTGGATAGCTGCTTTATAAAAGAAGAGCAATATAGGGCTCTGATTCCTTATCTTAAGAGTTTCCATTCAGGTTGCTGTAAAAGATACACCCAGCGTGGTTTCTGTAGATCTATTATTTATGTTGTAGCAGGGATGGAAATAACCTGTCCTGTCCCTGAATTATATCCCTAGGCCAGCAGAAAGGTTGATTGATTTAACCAGTGAATAATTTCATAGTTGTTTATGCTGCATTTTCAGTAAGGTTCATTACTAGAGAGTTTATATGTGTGATGCATCAGCACTGTCTCATTTGAGGGACTTGTGTGGGTAATGCAGAGATATACCCTTTATTGCAGCATTCAACCCATATGCCAGCCATAGAAACATAGATAATGTTTCTTTATTGTGGAGATACAATAACTTCTGCCTCTAATGCTACCAGATGTAATGTAGCTATCCTATAAGTCAATGTTTGATCTTTTGAAAAGCCTTGAGACATAACTTGGATAATAATTAAGCCAGCATCTCATCTGCAGACTGCTCTTTTGGGGTGATTGCCCCTCATCATTGCAGACCAGAGAGTACTGGCTTAACTGGGTGAGAGGCCTAGGTCAGGATTTGGGGAATACAATATCTCCTTATGGAGAGCGCCTTAAACGGGAGATATTGTATTCTCCAAGTCCTGACCTAGCCCTCTCACCCATTTAGGCAGTACACTCTGCTCTGCACGAATGAGGGGTAATAACCCCGAAACAGCTGTCTGCAGATGAGATGCTGGCTAAATTATTATCCAAGTCATGTCTCAAGGTCTTTCAAAAGGTCAAACATTGATTTGTAGGATAGCTGCCTTAAATCTGGTAGCATTAGAGGCAGAGCTTGTTAAGAGTTTATTTGCATACCCTCTTCCCAGAATTCCAGAGGAGCATTGCCTGGCCTATATGACTTCTGATGCTGTTTCAGGTGCATTCCATAAGGAGATACTGTATTCCTCAAATCCTTGAGATACAGTTCACAGAGCATTTGTACAAAGAGTGTACACACCTTTGCATGGGCAAGTTTATGCTAGATCTCTCTTTCTTATGGCAAATGAGACCCTGGATAGGGTTGCAGAGAAGGCTATGGTTACCCGACTGTCCAACCTGGGATGGTAAGGTATAATGGCATGAATCAACATCAGCAAGAGCCCTATTTCAGTCTTTAGGTCTATAGACCCCTTTCTGCTCTCTGTTCAGTTAATTTGGTTCTTTGACAACAATTAGTCAGGACAACTACTTCTTGATTTGGGTGTCCTGAGACCAGTATCAACGTTGATAGTCCTGGCTAATATCATTGCTGGTCCAATGGCAAACACAGCATTGGAGGGCACCATGTGAAATTAGTGGGTGTTCTGTTTTTCAAAGTAAGCCTGCCGTCCACCAGAGCTGGTAACCATGTAGAGTCAGCTTTTTACTATTTCAAATAAATGGGGGCCTAATAGAGGAGGATTCCTTATTAGCTCAGCTTACCATTTAGGGTATTTATTGAGGAGTTTCCTAAAACCCCCAAAAAAGCTTGTAGTTGGCTTCTAAGTAACAGAACGACTTTGAACAAATGTTGCTGAAGCGACCAGTTTTCAATATCTTAACCATATAAAAGAGTTGTCCAAATTTCTTATATATGGCACATAGTAGGATAAAAGAAGCATTACTCACCCTTATTGTTCCTCTCTGCTCCCCACTTACTGTTCCTAGTGCGACACAGGAATGTCATTAGATGCTTGATCAGCCAATCATTGGCTGCATTGATGACCTGCCTCAGCCAGTGATTGGTTGAGCAGGCATCTCCAGGCAGTCCCTGTGTGTCAAACCAAAACCTGGAGGTGGAGAGCAGCAGTCACTAGTAGGCATCCAAATGGAAGTGGTAAGGTGAGTAATGCTTCTTTTTTTAACCCACTCTGAACCATATTTAAGAAATGTAATCCCCCTGGATAATCCTTTAATTATTTAGTACGGGTGTTTGGATTTTGTAGAATGACAATGTTAATTGCAGCTTCCAAGGAAATGAAATGTTGATTTTATGTAGCAGCTTTAGTCTATCATCTCACTGTAATATGTATAGCTGCCAACATTTTAAAATAGATTTCACCTACTACTGAGGTAGTTGCCATGAGTCATTTCATTTAATGGCCTTTTTACACAACATATCCATTCATATATTTATGGACATAATTATGATTTATGCTTATATTATGCTTTTATTTAAAGTATTTTTCACTACATAAAATCTAGTATTCCAGCACATTGAAAATGCTACCCTATGGTATACAAATGATAAAAAACAAAAATACGGATCCCTCGCTGACTCCCCAGTGCTGCCGTTGCAATGGTGTCGGGGTTCCTGTTGCTCTCTATGTCCTGCTCTTGTTCTTGCCATGGCATGGGAATACTGCTCAGCCAGTGATGGCTGGGTTGTGTCATTGATGCAGCTAGGCTTGGAGCCTTGTGATTGAAGAGGGCATGAAGACTCAGACGACATAGGTGGTCCTCAGTGTTAGGCTCTGTTTACATCACGTTTAATGCATATTCTGGGACATATACATTACACAGATGCCTCTGATGGATGTTATACATACAGTGGCCTCCACCATCTAAAGGGTCCCATTGTGATGTTTCATGTATACATTGTTTACTGGGTACTGTTGCATGGAGTAATAGTCCAACTACGCTATTCCATACAGTTTTTTGCAGTATAATAACATATACAGACCAAAAGGAGTACAAAGTTATACTCTGTTGGCCTCTGTTGGGCTAATATAACTTTATGGACACATGTAGCATGTATGGCAGGAGCTTTCCTGGTGTATGCACTACATGGACATCACAAATGAGATGAGGAGGGTTGGGACTTGGGAGTTAAGGATAAATATTAGAGTCTTCTCATACTGCATCATCAATGTTTGTGTATCGTATGCAGGGGGAAATATACTAGTCCATACGTTAAATGGACCTCTATAACCCCATTTACCTATCAGGAAGGTATCTCTCAGGGTTGACAAATAAGCTTATTCTGTGTGATATACATTTGTTTTTAACATGGGTGCCTATTTTAACATGGGTGCCTAAAATAAAAAGGATGATTACCAGGAGCCACAAGCTATACATTTACAGTCACCGTATTTTTCGCCCTACAACATGCACCTAGGTTGTAACACAGAAAAACAAGAGAAAAAAAAGATTTTTCATCTGATCTGAGGTCTTGATTGCCTGTTATTGTTAATTTGTAGCAAACTGTCCATAACGTTACCAATCCTCTTTGTTAGACGGCCTCTGTGTCCAGATTGGAGATGTATACAGTAGTAAGACTCACTGGGGAGAGTGCACCATACTGTAGATTTGGGTTGGTAGAGCCGCTGAAACTACAAGCAGTACAAATTCACATCTGCACCCATCCCTTGTTGAACTTGATGGACGTATATCTATGTAACCAGGAAAAATTCTTTCTGCTTTGGTTGAACTCTGTGATCCCCATCTTACATACAGATCAATGGCAGTTACACTACAGCAGGGATCAGCAACCTGCAGAACTCCCAGAATGCTCCATGCACTTTTATTGGAGTTAGAAGAAAAGCCAAGCATGTTTGCATGCAGGGAGTTGCAGTTTCACAGCGTCTGGAGTGCCGAAGGTCGCTGATACCTGCACTACAGTATGTATTATGATTAGAGATGAGCGAACTTTAAAAAAAAGTTCGGCGTTCGGGTTGTGGTAACTCGCGCATCCCATTATGGATTCCACTACCGCGGACTATCGCCGCATATGGAATCCATAAGGGGCGGCTTCCACTAACCCGAACTGTTGAACAGCCAAAGGACCTGGGGTGACGTCACCGTCATGCGATCAGTGCAGGGGGCGTGGCTCAGCACTGGATTTGATCCCGTGCTGAGCCACGCCCCCTGCACTGATCACATGACGGTGACGTCACCCCAGGTCCTTCGGCTGTTCAACAGTTCGGGTTGGTGGAAGCCGCCCCTTATGGATTCCATATGCAGCGATAGTCCGCGGTAGTGGAATCCATAACGGGATGCGCGACCTACACACCGAACGCCAGCATAAACTTTATTAAAGTTCGCTCATCTCTAATTATGATATATTCCATAGAGTGCATTTTCCTGATCTTGTTGGTGAATCCAGGTATTCCAGGATTTTGTTACTGATGGGGTATCTTCAGGATAGGCCATCAATATCTGATCGGCGGGAAAATCTGATCAGCTCTGGTGCTGACTTGAATTCAGTCCGAGCAGCGTTGCAGTAACTGCACAATGGATGGCACTGTGGACTTCCAGTGTCTGAGCACACTAAAGCCGCTAATCGGCGGGGTTGGGGGATGTCTGAACCCCCGCTAATCAGATTTTCATGGCTTATCCTGAGGATACGCCATCGATAAAAAAATTCTGGAATACCCCTTTAAACTGTTTGTGCAGTGAGTAAACCAGTAGTCCCAGGTCCCTTCAGAACGCTGTATTTTTAGCTCCGTGATCTGACGCAGCCCCTGGAGTATTAGCACATAGATACTGTTTCTGTATTCAGGCTTTAATGGAGTAATCAAGCTGCATGCCAGTATATGCAGGCATGATATAGCCAGGAGGACGTCACTACAGTTGTAGCTCCATTTAGATGTCTGGATGGATATGACATATATATATATTTTTTGTATTGTCGTATTTTCATTTACGGCCAAGTTCACATTACCTCCACATGGTTGTATGTATTTTTAGCACAATGGAATTGTTAAACGTAAGATAGCCATTACTGGCTGGTGGATAGGTTACATTGTAGGGCTAGGGTTAGGGTTAGTTTTCCCTTACAAGCAGCCACTTTTCCACTGTATGGTACCAGCCCTGCCCTACTCTACTACCCCCCACCCAGAGTAGTGGTGGTACCAAAAATAAATGCCATGTACCAGGCACTATTTTCAGCTTTGGCCTAGTGGAGAAAAGGAAGAAAACTGAGTAGAGTCAGGTTAAATTAAGCCAATTCAATGCAGTGGAAAAGCAATTGGGTTTTACAGTTAGGGTACTTTCACACTTACGTAAGAGGGTTCTGGCAGGCAGTTCCGTTGGCGGAACTGTCTGCCCGGTTCTGGAAATCTGTATGCAAACAGATAGCATTTGTTTCTGGATGCAGATCCGTCTAACAAATGCATTGCAATACCGGATCCGTCTCTCTGGTGTCATCTGGAAAACCGGATCCGGTATTTATATTTTTTACAGCTTTGAAGGTCTGTGCATGCACAGACCGGGAGACCGGATCCATTTTTGCAGAACACTTGGTACCAGATCCGGCATTAATACATATCGATAGAAATTAATGCCGGATCCAGCATTCCGGCAAGTCTTCTGGAATTTTCGCCTGAGAAAATACGGCAGCATGCTGCGATATTTTCTCTGGCCAAATACCGTAAAGGGACTGAACTGAAGACATCCTGATGCATACTGAACGGAATGTTTTCCATTCAAAATGCATTAGGGCAAAACTTAAGCGTTTTTTTTTTCCGGTATTGAGCCCCTGTGATGGAACTCAATACCGGAAAACTTTAACGCTAGTGTGAAAGTACCCTTACTGTGCAATTATTCTTCAGTTTTAGCATGTGTATTCCTATCTATTGATAACTATGAAGCCTATGGTATCTGTCTGTTGGGGGCACAATAAGGATGCAGCGTACAGCTTATCCATTAAAACTAGTGTGTTGAGCATTCCCCTCCTCTCCGCTTTCATCATGTGACTGGACGCTGGTCTTCTGATGGACTGCAGTATGCATTATTTGCGCTGTATCTTATAACCATCTTGGTTTGGGTAAAACATGCAAACATTTCCTGTCTATAATATCACTAGTGTATTTCCATCTAAGACACACATGGCTGAGGTCGGACTACCCCTCATAGGCAGAAGCCATAGGTGGCCGGGGTTATGGAAATGGCTAAGTGGACTAAAGTAAATGGGAGCCACCAGAACAGAATAGCACAGCGAGTTATACTGTTTCCACAGCTCTCGAGTTTGGCTACTTTTACACTGGCGTTAGGTGCTGATCCGTCTGGTATTTACACAGACGGATCCGCACCTATAATGCAAACGTTTGTATCTGTTCAGAACGGATCCGTTTGCATTAGCTTTAAAAAAAATTGTCAAAGTCAAAACGGATCCGTTTTGAATTACATTGAAAGTCAATGGGGAACGGATCCGTTTTCAAATGCACCATATTGTGTCATTGAAAACGGATCCGTCCCCATTGACTTACATTGTAAGTCAAAGCGGATCCGTTCGGCTCCGCATCGTCAGACGGACACCAAAACGCTGCAAGCTGCGTTTTGGTATCCGCCTCCAGAACGGAATGGAGACTGAACGGAGCCGAACTGATGCATTCTGAGCGGATCCTTATCCATTCAGAATGCATTGGGGCTGAACTGATCCGTTTTGGACCGTTTGTGAGATCCCTGAAACGGATCTCACAAACGGAATCCAAAACGCCAGTGTGAAAGCAGCCTTAGAGAAACGATGCAGCTCTTGTTCATTTCTAGGGAAGTCACAAAAAATCATCCGCTTGGCCATTTCTGTAACTCCGGCCTCCGCATGTGACATGTGTCACTGATATCAACAGGTTTTCTGAAAGTTCAGTATTGATGGCTTATCTTAAGGATGGGTCATGAATATCCGATTGACAGGGGTCCAAATCCTAGTACCCCCATCAATCAGCTGTTTGAGTAGGCCATGGTGCTCCGGAGAGTACTGCAGCCTCCTCACAGTTAAGCAAGCACAGCTGTGGTAGTGCGGCTCAGGCCCATTCACATGAATGGGACAGAGCTACAAATATGACTGGCCTAGCAATCTGATTGGCGGGGGGTGCCAGGAATCGGACTCCCACCATCCAGGTAAAGCTATCTGTATAACATGGTGCAGAAATCAAAAGACATCAATAGAACAGAATCAATAGAACAAGTAATGCAAGAATTAAGGTCTTATTGCCAAAAAATAAAAACCTTTTTTTAACACAATTTTTATTGATTTTCTGTGCAATTGATCAGTAAAAATTAGGAAGACATCTGAATACACATTCAATGGATCCGTGTTCTCAGACATGAGTCACTGACGTGTGAATAAGTCTCAAGTATGTGATGTTGATATTCTGGTGGGCCAGTCCCACCCCTCACTGCTTACAACATGTGGAAATTTGCTATGAGTCTACATATTGCTATAAAACTGTGTAGTTACAGATGAAAACATCTGCCAAGAGAATAAACCACTGCACCCTATGTAAACTGTGGTCAGGCTGAGCAGGATATGCATTGAGAGCCCTGTGATATACACACTCCATAGCTGCCGCTAGATCAGCTAGAATGTGAGGGGCCAGGTCTCACCAATAGCCCCCTCCTCTCTCAGCTGTCAATGTTATGTGACCCACAGCTGCATTGCAGTAGTAAAGGCCGCATCAATGGGTTACTTGTATTTAGAGATGAGCGAATTTCATATTTTGAAATTCGTTCATGTTTCGTTTACTGGTAAAAAGTGTATTGCGTAATGGATACCGTTACCCGGACCCTAACACAATTTTATGACGGAATGCAAAACGGAATGCCTTTAGAGACATTCCATTATTCATTCCGTCATAATAGAAGTCTATGGCCTGCAAAACGGATCCGTCCGGTTTACGTTATGCAGGAGAGGACTGCCCTGCATAACGGAAACTAGACGGATCCGTTTTGCAACCCATAGACTTCTATTATGACGGAATGAATAACATAATGCCTCTAAAGGCATTCCCTTATGCATTCCGTCATAGAATTGCGTTATGGTCCGTGGTAACAGAATCCATAATGCAATTCACCTTTTACCAGTAAATGAAGCGTGAACGAATTTCATAGCCTGAAATTCGCTCATCTCTACTTGTATTGATGGAAACTAAGCATTTTTGCAGTAGATAAAAAAATTATTTATTTCAATGGGTTCTATGGTGATCCTATGGTGACAATATCAGCAACTCTCCATGTGAAATCCACAACCCATAGGGCGCATTGTAAATCTGGGTAACCACAGCACATCATAAAATCTTCAGTAGTTTTTCCCAAAACAGGACTTCAAAATCTAATTTAGGCTAGTTTCACATTTGCGACAGAGAACTTGGGCAGGCTGTTCCGGTACAGAACAGCCTGCCGGACTTCTCCAGATACTACCGCCTTCCCACCGGACTCTATTGACTATAATAGAGTACAGCAAAGATCCGGCTGCTGCTTGGCAAATATGCCGAGAATCAGCCGGACAAAAGACGCTGCACACAAATGTTTTTGCCCAGCCTTTTTCCAGCATTATCTGCGGGACCTACCAACCGGAGTACACGCAGGTGTGAAAGTAGCCTTATTTAAACTGGGGAGATTTATGTGTTGGGATATGGGATTATAAATCATAACATACCCCTCACCCACACATTAAAGGGTTGTCAGTGTTTAGAGCTGAACCCGGACATATTCCCTTCTTGCCCCACTCAGCCCCTCTGACATGAAATCCTCCCATGCCCTCCCTTGCCCTTTTTCTGCTGCTAGGCATACACTTCCGCCTAGCAGTATTCCCACTGATGTCACCGGCACTAATGGAAGGGCTTTATCGCTGCCCTAGGCTGTTTTACAGGCTAGGGCAGTGCTAAAGCCCACCCATTAGTGCCAGTGACATCACTGCTAGGCAGGAGCCTCCGCCAAGTAAAGACCTGGTACATCACCGGATTTGCAGAAAAATCCCTTTAGCAATATGAATCAAAACGTGCACTGTAATTTAATTGGAATAAATATTTTGGCCACGGCCTTTATCAGTTAACCTTAATAATTGACAACAAACTTTAAACTCCCTATAAAATGTAATAATAAAAATTCATATTATTAAATAAATAACCACATTAAACACAATAATAACAACCCTAATGATAAGCTCAGCCATAAACTAGAGCCTCTTCATCAAATCGCTTATCAGTAAGCAATTTTACCCCACGTTAAATAAAAGCTGTGACAGTACAAAATATAGGGGTGGGCGGGAGGGTGTGCACTGCAGATTCCAGATGAGGTAATGCAACAATCCCCCCACATACCCCTTTATTAATACACCTAATATATCACATGCCCCAAGCTCAACCCATTGTTGTTGGACCAGAAAGAAACTTCAACCCGAACCAGCAACAATTGGTCACTTTAAGAAAACCCGTAACTGACTTGGCTCCGCAACAGCCCGGACCCAATCCTTGACCGATACCACCCTAGTGAATTTATCCTCCAAAACTATATGAAGGAATCTGCCATGTGTGACTATAATCCCATGGGGATCCCTCTAGTCACTCTACACTAAAAGTATACATCCATTCCACAAGGTGCAAACTATGGGCGTAACTACTAGGTGGCATGCCTAGCAGCTGCTAGGGGCCCAGCAACTAATAGGACCCATCACCACTCAGACATAGATAGTGATTACTATGGAGGGGGGTGTTGCTTTCTGCATTATTCCTGTGCTGTGAATTCAGATGTTCATGATAACTACGTGGGGACATCATTATGATTTTCCCACGCTGTGATTTCATACATTGCAACATTATTTTTTATGCATTATGTCTGCGGTATGAGATGATATGCTCAACGCACTGTGACATCATTGTGTAGATTATGCTAGTACTGTGACATCACTGTGTGCATTATCCCGCTATTGTGACATCATTGTGTGCCTTATTTCAATATGATGACATCACTCTGTGCATTACCTCACTACTGGGATATCACTATGTGTCTTATCCCACTATTGTGACATCACTTTGTACCTTGATCCATTATTTTGACATTACTGTGTGCCTTATCCCATGATTGTGACATCACTGTGTATCTTATCCCAAAACTGTGACATTACTGTGTGCCTTATCCCATTACTGTGACATCACTGAGTGCTTTGTCCCTGTTCTGTGACATCACTGAGTATGTTATGATGTGGTGATAGTAGATTGGGGCAGTCAAGTTTTGATATGGGGCCCCATGGTTATTTTTACGCAGGTGCTAAGCTATACATTAATTCCTATCTATAGACTGCCTCTACCTGTAAATGTTTAATGGATGGTACTGTAGGTGCTGTCAGAATAGAAGTGCCCTATATTACAGCCTGTATTCTGTCAATGTAGAGAGGAGAAGCTATTGCTGTGCGGTTTTCACATTGTGATACATCATGAAATCTTCTTTGAAGAGTTTAGCTTGCTCCAAAATGGATTAAAAAATAAAAGAACCCGAGATATATATATATATTTTATTAATTTTTTTAATCTGGAAAATGATTCATGCGGTAACTATTTGACATTCACTAATGTAGTAATCACCATAGAGACCCTGGTGTTAAACAAGGCTTCACATTCCTGCCCAGTGTTACGGAATAGGGTCCGTTAGGTACTCTAACCGCAGTCAGTTGTTCTTGAGACGCCGCCAAGTTTTAAAGCTAGAAGTCAGTGAATCACAATTAATTTTCTCCTCTCTGATCTGACTCATGGCCTAATGTACAATAGCCTCGTGGATATTATGAGTAACTTCCTAAAGTGCTTTTAGTTACCACTTTTATGCCATGTCTGAACTTGTCCAATATGCTGCTATCACAAGAGAAATCCTCAAAGGGATGAGATGAGCGAATCGAAGCCAACGAAGTGGAATTCAATCCGAATTTCCTCGTGCTTTGTGGTAGAGAATCAATTAAACCTGAAATAGTGTTAAAAAAAAAATCATACTTACCTTCTCCATTTGCTCGCGATGGGCCCGCTACCTCCATCTTGATTGAAGATCTCAGACGAAATCCCATGCGTGGTGACGTATGAAGTCACCACGCCGGCCGGCATGACGACATCATCTCGGGCCGCATGAGATTTTGCACCCTATATTCAAGCAAGATGGCGGCAGCCGGCCCGTCGTTTAATTTGTAAATTTCGGCAAAGCAGCTAAATCAAATTTTCCAAAACTTCGCTAATCTCTAGTCATCAATATCACATTGGTGAGGGTCCGGGACGGGGCTGATACCGCCGATCAGCTGTATGAGGAGACGGAGCACACAGTGTGCAAGTGCCGTCTCCCATCTCTCTTCCTGTTAGCTGCTGCTTTGCCATAGACAGCAGCGGTAAGCAGAGATAGAGACCGGAGATGGCACGTGCTCACTGAGCGTACTGTCTCCTCATACAGCTGATTGCAGGGGGTGCCCGGTGTCGGACCCCCGCCGATCTGATATTGATGACCTATTTTGAGCATAGGTCATCAATAGTAAAAGCCCAGACAACCCCTTAATGGCCATGCAGAAGGCTTACAAAGTAGAATGTCAATACTTACCTATGATAGAAATCTGCACAAAGTAAGCAACACAAAGGGGGGGGGGGGGGCAATATAATATTACAAAGGGATGTGTGGAAGCTGGAGGGTTTAGTGGAGAAATATCAAATGAAGTTCAATATGGAAAAATGTAAGGTCATGTACTTGGACCGAAGAAAATTAAATGAACAATTATGTAATGTATTAAAAAGTAGAACACTAGGAAAAACTGCCACTGAAAAACACTTAGGGATATTGGTGAACAGTAAACTTAAAGGGTTTTGCCATCTCAGACAGTGGGGGCATATTGCTAGGATATGCCCTCATTGTCTGATAGCTGCGGGTCCCACCTCTGGGACCCGCACCTGCAATGAGAACGGAGCAGGGAAATGAACGGAGGGCGCACTGCGCGTGCGCAGCCTCTCTCCATTCATTTCTATTGGGCCACTGAAAATAGCCAAGCGCTGCCTCGGCTATTTCCTTCTGCCCCATAGAAATGAATAGGAGCAGGGGCCGCGCGTGCGCTCCCATTCAGTTCTATGGGTGCAGCGGGGAGCAGCGATTGGTGGTGGACGGACCTTGGGAAATCCAATGCCAAGCAGCTGTTGCCAAGGCCATTAATATAATGGTATCCAAGAACATAGTTTTGCCTCTTTACAAATCACTAGTCAGACCACCCATGGAATAATGTGTACACGTTTGGGCACCTGTGTATAAGGAGGACATAGCTGAACTAGAGCGGGTACAGAGGAGGGCGAACAGGCCAATTAAGGGAATATGTGGATTGCAGGTTAAACTTGGGATTGTTTAGTCTGGAAAAAAAAGACAGCTTACAGTCAATGGACAAACAGTATATAAATGAACAGTATGGAAATCTATCTAATGACCTTTGCATACCTAGGCCACCTATGGGACCTACATCGAGAACAGAGTGGGGAAGGAGACCCAGGTTTCGCCAGGTCTGGCCACCACCAAGTGCTCTTCCCATAATACTGAATGGGAGCGCACCACGCTTGTGCGGCCACGGCTCCCATTCATTTCTAAGGGGCCGACGGAAATTTTCGGCGGCCCCATAGAAATGAAAGGAAGGTGGCTGCGCTTGCACAGTGTGCCCTCCACAACTTTCAGGCCTCCGTTTTTAGTGCAGGTGTGGGTCCCAGTGGTGGGACACGCACCTATCAGACAGTGGGGTCATATCCTAGCGATATGCCCCCGTTGTCTGAGCTGGGAAAACTTCCTTAAGGGTGTATTACACCAGCCGAGGTGCAGGTGATTGTAGGGAAGAAAGCGTTCCTTCCTGGCAGTCGCCCCTGTATTACATGCAGTGATCTCTCCGCAGCATGGGGAGCAGTGATCATTTTGCCATCCCTCATCCCCATGCTGTCTAGGCTCTGTACAACCTCTCGATGGTATGGAGCCATAAATTGGCACCCACAAACTTCTATGGGACTCTACTTTACCTTTTAACTCATAGAATGTGCACAGTTGCTAACATAGTTGCCAGGACAATCCTGCAGACCAGGCTGCAAAAAGCTTTACCCCTTCATCCCCAATGATGTAATAGTACATCAGTGGAGTGTGAGAGGTGTATGCGGCTGGGTCATCAGCTGATCCTGCTCCATACTAGGTGGGTGCTGGCTGTGTATTAAATTCCAATCCCAGTCATTGAACCCTTGTGTTTAGACAGAGGGAGGGGGCTCTCGGGTATATCATAGTGAACTGCCATGCCAGAGGCACGGCCTGACTGGCAGCCTGTCTCTAAGTAGAAGTTCTCGTCCTTTCTGCTAACAGTAATAGCAATCCTTGTCAATGATATTTTGGGTCGGTGCTCCCTCCTGACAGATGTAATATCAGCATTACTATGTTCTCCCTGAACAGCACATCCAGAGAATGGTAGATATGAAAAATAGTCATATTATGGAAAATTGCTCTGTACAAAATTACATAGAAATGTCAACTGAGCACAGAGCAGCAGGGCAATAAGCTGCTAGCATCGCCTATTATTTTAATGTGCACTTTATGTCTCTGGCTCCATAACTCCAGTATCAAAATGAGCGTACAGCCATAGCGTGTCCCCGAGAATAGTTCATCCATTGTGGCCTTAACAGGGTGAGGTTTAATATGATGCTGCTGATGCTCATTTATGGTTTAAGAGGATTTCAGAATGTTCCAAGGGCTTTGTCCTCTACACTGATGTAACTAGACATCAATGGCCATCATTTCTGCATTGTTCATGACACTTAATGGCATTTATGAATGACAATAAGGGCTTTCATTGTATTGTGCTTTATAACATTTTAGATTTTTGGAGATGGGGCTAAAGCTTTCTAAGGGCCTGCCTTTGCTTTTCAGTAGATGCCCATATCTTTTCACACATGCTTGACTTACAATCAAATAATTTTGCAGATGATTTACTTTGCTTCTCCTGTACGGACCCTGAGTTACCTATAGTATAGGCCATTCCAATTCAAAGCTGCATTCACAGTTCAAAAGGTAGCTGAGCTCACATTTCCCAGCATGCCCTACTTATTCAGTGTCTTTATATTGACCCAGTGACGGGCAGCCTGCGAAGGGTTGTCCAGTGTGCCAGGCATTGTGCAGTACTCTAATATAAGTAGTGTAACTCTTCCAGAATTCAGCACCGTGCCTTTACTGGAACTCGGGCAAGTTATTAATGTTGTAACATGAGCAGTCTGATTTAATAAAGTCCAGCTTTGCTCAGCTGGCCATAAACAGAACAGTTTACTGTATGATGTGTCGTGTTCTGCCTTTTTCGGTGTCTCTTTTTGAGGTTTGGAATGTGGTTTGATGGCCATGTCTGTAGTAACACAATAGTATGCAGGTCACCAGGGTTGTAAGAATTACCAATTCTTAATTATAAAGATTTATCTCAGTAATAGGAATATGAAGGTCAGGAGCGTATGCAGGATATTGTAAAGCCAGGACTTCACACCTATGACGCTTTTGCATGTACGTGCATATATATCCCACTGCTAAAAGGGGTTCAAGTGTATTTTTCTACAACTCTTATGTGTATGCTGTAGAAGGAGTAACGGTTGATAGGTGGGGCAGTTCCACCTTCCTCATGGGGAGGAGTAAGTTAGTACTAGTATAGAAGAGTTAAGCCAAGTTCACATTTGCGTTATTTGGTCATTTACTGTATTTCCATCAGTTATTGGGAGCCAAAACCAGGCGTGGATCAAAAACACAGAACCGGTGCAAATCTTTCCATTATACCTTTTCTTTGTGCCGTCAATACTGGTTTTGGCTCACAATAACCGATGGAATTAACCGACCAAATAACTGAAGTGTGAACTTGGCCTAAGTTGAGCGTGAACCAGAGAGGTGGGAAAATGCAGCAGAAAACAGCCTTGGATGTGGAACCAGTCAGTTGAGAAAAAAGACTTTAAACCAGACTCTAAGGGATAAATAAGAGAAAAGTGACAATTTGTAGTGCATTCCAGTGTTAAGAGGTGGTACAAGCAACAAAGACTGTGAGGTTAACTTGTCCGGGAGAGTTATAGACTCCGCAGCTAGCTTGGTCACAAGATGAAAGGCTTTGTGAGCCTGGACATACTTTAAAGGCAGACTGAGGATCTGTATAGGCAGTGATGGCTAACCTCTGGAACTCCAGCTGTGGTGAAACTACAACTCCCAGCATGCTCCTTTCATTTCTATGGAGTTCTGAGAACAGCCAAGTGTACATCTTGGGAGTCGTAGTTTCATCACAGCTGGAGTGCCGGAGGTTAGCCATCACAGTGCTAAGGCCCTCATCTTACAGTGGAACTTTGTAGCACCACATTGTGAGTACAGAGAACAGTGAGAGACCAAGTGCAGAAAGCTGCAAAAGAAAAGTGCACCCATATGTCTGGTGCTTAGGACAAAAGTACAGATGCATAAAGATTTTTTCAGAGAGAAAACAACTTGGCCTGTTAACTACCTTCTCAGTCAGCGAAACTGTAAAAACTGTAGAATTGCAAAACTGTGTAAAGTCCATGCAAAGTCGGGACTGTGACTTCTGCTGTAGAGTACTGTATTGGAACTTGAATTGCCAGTAAAAGCACTGTCCTACCATGACACCGGCCTCACCACACCTCAAGGAACTCTGCCTTGCACCTCAGAATCCATTTTCACCAAGGGCACCCCACCTAACACCAAGCTCTGCATGTCCCCACGGAGCACCCGTGTAAAGACCACCAATGTGAGGAACTACTACCACCATCAATAATACCTCCACTCCTCTCCTGGGATCACTGCACTTATACAAACTGTGACATACTCAAGCGCACATACAGCATTTACACATTGTGACACATGCACACACTGTGATACGTGGATGCCTTGGCTCTTCATGCAGCACTGCGTCAGGTCATACATACAATACTCTTACAATACTCTTACATACAATATGTCCCGTCCTAAAGCTGTGCGCTGCCAGTGCAGGGAAGTCGTCTGGAGAAGAACAGGGAGTGGTGAGTAATACCAGTGCTAAGACTAGGTGCACTATACTCATCGCTCCCTGGGCCCTGAAGATAAATCCATTTGTCCTCCTCCCGGGCCGCTTTCTGAGTTCGGGACTGTAGCAGCCGCTTCCCCTGCTTCCATGACTGGACTTCTGTTTGTAATACTGTCTGCCATCTGTAGGTGAAAGCTAACCAAGTCCCATGTAATGTTCAGTTCTCACCAGAAAAATGCAGACATCATTAGTTACAGACTGTACAGGTTCTCTAAACAGCTGTAAAGGGCCAGGGAAGGAGTGAGGACACAAGGAGTACGTTTTAACCCAATAACCACCCCTCCCTCAGTTTTGTGTATGCCCCAATGGAGTCTTTGACTACTTGTTATTTGCATACCTTATAGCTCATAGCTCTGATATAATCGGAGGAGGTAATAATAATAAGATTCATTTTTCGTAAGAATTCTGCTAAGCTTTTTTCAAATGTACAGGGGACAGATAATTATATGTGTTTATTGCACTAAATTGTGTGGAAATGCTACAATTTTTTACAAATGAGATGCATGACCTGTGATATATATTAGTCTTGTTCATAGTAAAGAGTTATAGATCTAATGAAGGAAGGGCACTGGAGCCTTCCTTCAAAATTTTCTGAAATGACTTCTAAGAATTTCCATTGTGCACCAGCTGCCAGTTCATTTGCACTTCAAACCAATCAAGTGTGACCTGTGGCAGCATTACTATTACTTCCATTTCCCCTGGAATATTACTTACCTGGAATAAGTCAAAATCAGCACAGTAATTGATTTCTATTTTTATTGATGCTTGTATTTTAAGGTGAATGTGTATTATAAGATGTAGCTGTTCTGTGTATATTTCTTCCAAAATGTATGGGTCTATTTGGGGCCTCACCAACCAGGAGGCCAGATGAGCCCTTTGCCTCAGGAGTCTTAGTTCCTCTGTCCACCCCTAGAAAAGGAATGGGGCTGCCCCAGGGGCGTAGCTATAGGGGAATCAGGGGAAGCGGCTGCTTTGGGGCCCGAACTCATCAGAGGCCCACCCAGGAGAAGGACTAAAAGATTTTATTGTCAGGGCCCCCTCAACGGTATTATAAAATGACATTATATACAGAGACACTGTAGGAAACGGACAGCAGAGCGGCTGCCGGGCCTGCTCTGAGAGCGTGGTTTTGACTAGCCACAAGAGTGGGGGTTGAACAAGAGGAGGGGGTTGTAAAGAAGTTGCTTGGGAAGGGGGGGGTCCCATTCAAAAATTTGCTTTGGGACTCAGTCATTTTTAGTTGCACCACTAGTTTGCCTCATCTACAAACCCCTGTCCAAATGTTAGGTCTTTCCCCAGCAAACACAGCTTTTTACCTGGTGTGCTGGGAGTTGATCGTTGATCTTCCATATTAAAAAGGTTGGATGTAATGAGATAACCACTTTAATACTACATTTCTTGCTGCACAGCTATATTAAGCCCAGAACTAGTAGGTCTTTTCGACTTATCACTTGTTCATTTCTCATCTGGACAACTCCTTTCTATATACCTTCTTAAGGCATAAGGAAATTATAGAGAAGGGCTCTCAACTTAGTAACCCGTCTATTTTCTACTGTAGGACCTGCTGTGATCATTTGAATGACCCGTATGTAATAGTAATAATATTAATAATGATAAAAATCTTTATAGATTACACAAAAAGATGTAACATAGAATAAACTAATCAAGAATAAAACAAGATGAGTGAGAGCCCTGTCCATAAGAGCTTACAAGTCTATGAAGAACTATGGGTGGCCCAAATCATAAAAAGTGCTTGTTATGTACAATTGTTCAGCCATCAATAAAGTTCAAGGGTGGTGAAGAAGAGATAGTTTAAGGAATATGACAGACCACTCTAAATAGATGTGTTTTAGGGTGGTATTTGGGAAGTAACCTGATCGTCTGGAGAAGCGCATTCTTGAGAAATGGTGCAGCTCGGGAGAAGTCTTGGAGAGGGGAGTGTGAGGTTCGGATTATGGTGGATGTTAGTCTTAAATCATTGGCAGAACGTAGAGCACAGGTAGGGTTGTAGACTGAATTGATGGAGGAGATATTGGGGGTAGAGCGCCATGGATAGATTTTGTGGGTGAGAATGAGCACTTTAAATTGAATCCTACACTGTATGGACAACCAGGGCAATGACTGGCACAGGGTGGAGACATCATTATAGCAGTTAGAAAGATGAATGAGCCTGGCTTCTGCATTCAGGATAAGTCGGAGAAGGGCGGTTTTACTGTAATATAGTGATGCATATAAAACTGCAATATAGTGATGTGATACATCTTTCAGTGCTACTGTCATGATTTCATCTACTAACATTGTATTGCAGAGCCAATTAAAATACTGAATTAATGATCTTTTAATGGAAGTTACCTGGCCTACTTGCTATGCAGTAGCGATCGTTAGTCCCCATACAGAGAAGATGATTGCAGTATGTAAATGCAGCTTTCACATACTCTAACAAGCAGCAGGTAATTATCAGGAACAGACGGTATGTTCCTGATAATTATCTGCACAGTGGGCCTGTTTATAGGGTCCTTTAGATTACTGTCGCTCAAACACTTGTTCAGCTGCCAGCTGTTCCTTATGACCTCCCCCATACACTTGGCTCGACTAATGATGCATACATTCTAAATGGGGAGAGGGGATGAACTGCTGCCAGACACCTCTGGCAGTTGTCTATCTTCCTTGAAAGGATGAAGCATGTGGAAATCCAGTATGTCTGACCCTTCTTTTTCAACCAGATCTGTTGTTGGAGTAGATTTGGCGGACCCACAAACACATTAACTGGCAAGCCTATGAGGATGAAGGCGTTGGATTATGTTCATCTAATATGTATGGGCATCTTTAATGTGAACATTTTTTATCAGTTTTTCAGTGTTTGGCCCAGATTTAGTAAGAAGGGGTGGGGCTTAGTGGAACGGGCCAAGAAGAGCCATTTTGCTCTACATTTTAACACAGTTCTGGCATAAAAATGTGTCTCAAACTAAGCCAATAGTTGGTTAAAGGAAATGTGTCACCAAAAATTCTATATGCCAGTTAAAACCAAATAGCAATACATATCGCTGAAATATTGGGAAAAATAGTTCCTGTGCTTAATAAGCAGATGTGGATATGGGTAGACAAGGAGCAGTGCCTGGTACTTACTGCTCAATGGGGAATGAGCTTCGCTGCTCTGAAGAGAGAAGCCTATAAGGTTTGTCCAGTCTTCTTCTCCCACCATAAAAACCTAGATTGAAACTAGATTTGAAACTCTAGGTGGCCTGTTTCTAATGCTATGTCCTTTTCCAGTTGTGAAACAATGACATGCCAATAAGACGTTTACCAGTTTAGTATTGGTTATAAAGAACAGGTAGAAAGTATAACCCTTTTCATTTGCAAAAACTGTGTCCAAACAGGCAATGAAGTTGTTTTGCTGGTTCTTGAAAGGCCTATTGAAGTTCTAGATGTGGGTGGCAAAGCTTTGTATTTGCACACCAGGAAGGTTAATCGTATTCCATGCTTCATGGCCTTGCTAATCACATAAGGATCAGTTGGTTTCAAAGGCTATTATCCTTCCACTCTCTCCTCCGGAAAGCGTGCCTCAAATATCTGAAAAGTTTGTGTGATTTAGTCTGTCTCGGGCTCAACTTTGGTTACATGAACTGGGTTACGAGGTCTACAGGAAGAAGGTAATTTTTTATGTGGTAGTAAATTATTTTCCAACTTCCAGCCTCCAGGTCATAAAAATATTTTACATATGGGAAACACAAAAGAATTGTATTTAGAGTTTTCTTTCGTTCTTATTATTTAGAGGATAAAATGAATAGTTTTACAGTTCAGCAGATGTAGGCGATCCATGTAAGCAACTTTTAATGGGGCATCTTCTGAGGCATTCTTGTGGAGTACGCTTTTAAAGGTTACCTGCCATGTTGAAAATATAGTCCATGATACAGACGGAGCTGAGCAGATTCATATATAGTTTTATGGGAAAAGACTCATTTCAATGTGTATTTTAATGTTCTAAAGCAGTGCTCATTCTGGGTGAAAGAGTCCAGTGGGCGGTCCTACACAGCGATTGACAGATTTCCCTGTATGCTTTGTCATGTAGCATTAGCAGTCAACCACTGATAGAACCGCTCGACTCCTAATATCCAAGGATGAGCAGATATTTAGATCAATATGTGTCAATTTTCCCATAAAACTATATATATATATATATATATATATATATATATATACATATATATCTGCTCAGCTCCTCCTGCTCCATAACATGCTCCCTGCAGATTGTATTGAATTTTCAACATGATAGGTTTCCAATTAACTTTCCATCTAACGTGGAGAGTTATCAAATCTATTAGAGAGGGATTTTGGAGGAGATGCCTATAGCAGGCAGTTTGATCCTGGTGCTGTCTACTCTAGTGGAGTCCAGCACTCTCCCAATTTGATGCAAAAGTGAAAAACTTGTTTTTATTCACACAGTCAGGGCATACATGAAATTTCCGTTGAATCCAAAGAAACTGACATAGTATATAGGAAATGGCGGCTTGGTGTTTCAGACATTTCAGTCCTCACAGACCTGAATCTTCTGTGCTACAATAGGCTGTGGGAGAAGGGCACTTCCCATCGCTACCATAGTAGGATAGGCCATCAATAATAAAGGAGTGGACAATTCCTGTATTATGTTTTTTATGTTCTAATTTATTTGCTATTTTGGTGTCTAAAAATTGGCCAAATTAGTCAGTAATACTCATGAGAACTGAATAGGACTAATCATGGCATCAGTAATGTGACCCACAGAATACAGCTTGTCATGGGACCACTGGTCCCAGGTGAATAGCAGTTTATTGAACAGCAGAATTTACAAAGAATTGCTGTGTACGGCAACATCTCAGCATCATTCATGTCTGACTTTGTGCTGTTGAAAGTGGTTGTTGTAGTAATTACAGTACCCCCCCCCCCCAATTACTCCACCATGAATCCTTAGTGTTCTTCTAAGACCCAGCACATGTACGTCAAGTAATTCTGTTCCTAGCTGAATACGAGTGGGGGGTCTCATAATTGACATGGGTTGTGATTAACCTTTTGTTTACTGAAGAGAATATGGTAAACAGATTTTAACTGTGACAGCTGTAACAGACTAGATGTAACCTGTATATGTATTTAGAACTGTCTTTATGTGGCTCAAAGCAGCCATCAGGATAATATAAAGCTTGAACAGTCTCTACATCTCAGCAATCACTCTATTGATCCGAGGACATTTGCAGAACGTTATCATGCTTAGCCTCTGTATACACCAGGTGCCCTTTTCTGAAGATGTCTTTCCTGGGGATGAGACCTGCCTGTGTTCTCCAACAACGCTGTTGACTGTGCTCTTCTAGGTTCTTTTAAGCTTCCCTTGCCACCAGCTGCTCCAGTATACATCTGTTTTTGATACTCTAATGCCCAATATTCTCTATCGGAAATAAGAGGCCATAACGTTTCCTCTTGTGACTCCAGTTCTCCACTCTGGTTACTCTGGTACCTGGTCTGTGGGTTTGACAGAGCCACACATCTGGTCTCTGGATACATGTGCACATACTGGAGTGGTATACCCTTCTCACTTTGTGGATTTTCACACCAAAAAAACATGCAGAATCCACCTCTCATAGTTTTCAATAGGAGTCCACACTGCTACTCGTGTGACCATGGACTATTTCCATCCAGTTTTCCACACTGTCCCAATAAAGAAAATGCCCTTCCTTGGCCTATTTCTTTGGATGCTGTTGGAAACTGCATCGGATGTCTGCTTGCAGATTACCCCTATTGAATGTGGTTAAAGCCACAAACAGATTCACCTCATTCAAACTAGTTAATGAAGGCCAGGACGGGCTGAAACGCGTCCTACTTGTAACCTTTGAAGAATGTATTGAAATATACAATAAAAAACCTTGAAGAGATACATTGCTGGGAATTTCTTCCATACTTCGTGACTATTGCATGGGAAGACAGAGCAGGCGATTGTCGGGAGGGAAACGTTCCCTTCCGGCAATCATCTGCTCGCTAGAAGAGGAGACCGCTGCTATTACATGCAGTGATATCCTGCTCAGTATAGGGGTGAGCGATTGCTCATGCACCGCTCATCCCTATACTGTCTCATGGTTTGGCGGCAGCAGAGTGCCTATTACACGGCGCGATCTGCCGCCGGCAAACCATGATTTTTTAACATGTTAAAAGATCCTAATTACCTGATGAAGGAGTGTTTGCTTGTTCATCAGGTAATTAGTGGCAGTATTACACTGCCATATGATCACTAACAGATTATCATAACAATAATCTGCCCATGTAATAGAGCCTTTAGTAGAATGGATGATATATAACAAGTTAATCAGTGTTCATAGAAATGACCTCTAATGTAAACTCTATAGGTCCTGCCGGTTCGGAAGACAATTCACTGTATATGGGGAGATCCTGACTCTCCCCCAACAAATAATGTTGGGGCAGCGAAGGGTCAGTTGAAATGTATATTTTGGTCCAATCCTTTTTTTCTCCTGGGAGATAAGCCACAGGCATAAATGTCTGGCAACGGCTTTTCCCCTCTACCCGATAAATACAAACACACATTTGGCTAGGCCGTATGTGTCTAAGGGAGTTTTAAGGAGGTCAGGAGATATATATACTATTGTGCAGCTATTGAATGTGTATGATGATCGTTAGTAGGATTGTTCATTCCCATTCAATTTGCATATTATCGGCAGCATATTCCCTGTTTATATGCCCCCATAAAAGATTGGGGCACCTGGATCATCTGTTGGCTGATCGCTGCCCCGTTTTCCTATGAAAGCTTGTTCAGCTGATTGTATGCCGGTGTAAAAAGACCCTAAGCTCGATTGGGGACAGAGAGTGATGTAAATGATGGTAATCTCTTTACAGACTATAGGACTATAAAAAGAAGTAAGGTATTTGTAGTGACCATGCCATTGTCTGTGAGGCTTCACTGACTCATGTTTGGTTCTCTAAAACAGTACAAAAACTTGAAGTCTTTCAGATAAGAGTGCAGGTGTTTCCAGGAAACCTAATAATGTTTAATGGCCAAATCTGCAGACATTTAGTCAGCATATTTCTTGGTTCTCATTGGTGATGAAGATATAATCTCTGTCTGATGCCTTATAAACAAGCTAAGGAGGGAAGTTCACAAGATGTCAGAGAACAGCAGATATAACAAGAAACAGACCATGGCCTGTTAAGTAAACGGATGCTTCCTTAAACACTTGCAGATAGTCTGCAAACATATGGAATGATATTGCCTTTCTGCTTGCCATTGATTGCTATACAGTGCTTATAGGTAGGGAGGGGGTAAGATCTTCTTACAAGTCTCAATAGAATAAAATATTATCAGTTCTTTCAGTCTGGAATGTTATAGGCATGCTTATATCACTGAGGTTTCTCCTTCCATCTGTTATGATGGAAAGCTCTAGAGAGCTCATTAAAGTGACTGAAATGCTTAAAGTTAACTCAATAAAACATATCATTTAATATGAAATTATCCACAATTATTTTGAAATACTTACTACTGGGAAACTAAAATGTTAGCACACAGAGGGGGGAATTGGTGCCAGGGTCATGGAAAGGAGAGTGGAGAGTGAAGACAGTCATTAAATCCTTCAGTCCCAGTTGGTATTACCCAGCATCATAAGGGGGTCTCATCTCCTCCATGTACACCACTGAATGCATATTTGTATTCCTTCCTTTACTAAAAATATTCTTAGATGTTCCTCCAAAAACCAGGGCATAAATGGAGTTATTATAGGGTCACATAGGAGTCCTGTTATAGTAATTTTCTTACCCCGTGCTCACAAGCACGTGTATCAGCTCCTTTTGTGTAAGGAAAGGCCGCACTATTCCAGTAATGAGATAAGATGCTTCATGGTTAAGATCTGTTGAGAGACTCCCCTCTCAGAACCTTTCTTTATTTACATAGACCAAGGGATAACAAATAGGAAGTGGGCGGGCCCAACACCTGACCACTCCCTTCAGGTACAGTACAGTCATACAGGAAGTGATGACACACACACACAGAAAGAATACCACAACATGTATCTTAGTCACCACTAGGGGAGATCTTGTTCAGCACCGATCAGTGATCAATGCTCAACAAGGCTAACCAGGATTCTTATGTGGGCCTACTTATAGGAACAGCGTCACCATCTCCAGTGGTTGATCAGGCACACTGGAAATAACGAATACACGTTCCTTTCCGTATATTGTTCTTTTAATAAATGCATACACGCCAAGCCAATAAATCCGCCTTTTGGGCGGAGGGCCCCAGCCGGCATCTATCCATTCGGCAAGAAAACACTGCTTGCTGCGTCTCTATATCCGCAGCAAGATATCCACTTCCGGTGGTTTACACACTGAGAGACACAATGACAATATTAGAAAACACATCATAATAATTTCGACAACAGTCCCTCCTCTTTGTCATATGCTGCTCAGTGTCCCTCGATGATTATTCCTCAGCATCTGGTCGATGGTTTGGTCTTCAGGGCATCTACATCAGGCATATAGAATTAATGGAAACAAAAAAACATAAGTACATGCCCGGATCCAATGGAAAACCAAGGAGCCCTAAAACCTCCCAATCAGCTGGAACGTAAGATTCCGGGACAAGCTTTACCAGGACACATGACCCACTGACATTAAGGGGAATAACCTTATAAATGGCTAACCCGCATAGGAAATAGTCACGGGCCTCCAGTAATAACTGCCTCACAACTGGAGGACCCCACCAACCTATCTCCTTTACCTCATCTGCGGGCCGCCTATCTGCCGGACACCCATACAGGATTAACAAACAAGGAGCCGGAGCTACTATTAAACCTATATCTGATATTACCCTGTAGGATGTGCTACTAACAAATGTCTTCTTGTGGCCCTTGCCAATTTGAGGTGCCTTCCCTTCCTAAGAATGAAAGTAAACAAGTAAACAAAAGTGATACTCCTCATCCTTTGACGTAGTTGAACAGCTTCTTGCAGTGACTGGTGTGGATCCAGTTGTCTCGTCCCTCGAACTTTAGAGAGGTTGGCGTCCTCAGCAGCACCTGGAATGGCCCAAGATATCCCGACTCTAGTCCTGTCTTTGGATGTTTCTTTAGCACGACCCAATCACCTGTATAACTAGAAAGAACACTGGTTATTGAGTCTGGGTCTGGGAGAGACTCCCGAACCCGGTGGTGGACATTGAAAGGGCTACAGCAGAACATTCAGGCCATGGGTCAGCTGTGATTTCTCCTTGCAAAAATCTGACCCAACTACTGTCAAAGAAAAGGCAGTCGTGATGGTTCTTGATGTGAGAAAATTGACAGTTAATAGGTTAGAATGGTTAGTAAAAAGTTTGAAAATAGGTGTTTTCTATACCACTTCCCCCCCCCCCTTCTCATCGTCCTCAAAACCAGGATGAAGAGAAGCTGGGTTCAACATGGTGCATCATCTCAAGGTTAGATGGAGAGATGAGGGAGGGATTCTGAATGGAGAGAAATCCATTTAGGATGCATCAGGATGTCTTCAGTTCAGTACTGACACGTTTTTTGGCCATGGCAAAATCTGCAGCATGCTGTGGATTTTCCTCCGGCCAAAAATCCTGAAGACATGCCCCAATTGAAAAGCATTAATCCGGATCCGACTTTAAGCTAAACGTCGTTTCGGCGCATCGCCATATCCGACGTTTAGCTTTTAAGAATGGTAACCATGGCAGCCAGGACGCTACTAAAGTCCCGGCTGCCATGGAAAAGAAGCGGGGAGTCGGGGGAGAAGCTACTTACCCTCCGTGCGGCGGCCGGGGCGCTCCTTGATGACGTCACCATGTCGCATGGATCACATAGCTATGCTATGTGAGCAATGCGCCGTATGGATCGTAGGGCGCATTGCTCACATAGCATAGCTATGTGATCCATGCGACGCAGGGACCCGGTGACGTCATCGAGGAGCGCCCCGGCCTCCGCACGGAAGGTAAGTAGCTTCTCCCTCGGCTCCCCACTACTTTTCTATGGCATCCGGGACTTTTGTAGCGTCCTGGCTGCCATGGTAACCTGAAAGCATATTGAAGACTGATCAGTCTTCAAATGCTTTCAGTTGTCTTGCGTTGTGACGGATCCGGCGGGCATTTCCGGCGACGGAAGTGCACGTCGGATCCTCACAACACAGGTGTGAAAGAGGCCTTAGCTCCATTTTTACTTTTAAGGAGCATCCTCTCCTATTTACACATCCCCCATTTTAGTACTTATATTTAAAGGGTTGGTTTGGACTACAGATGTTGACGACCTTTCTTCAGGATAAGTCATCGATCAGTCAGGGTCAAGTACTCCCACCGATCAGCTGTCTCGGACAGCTGCGGTACTGAAAACTATACAGTGTGTGGAGCAGAAGCAGAAGGCTCCACGCACTGTAGTTTCTGGCTCCCATTTACCTGAATGGTAGCTGAGCTACAGTACCCTGTCAAAGCCACTACACAGTGTATGGAGCCTTCTGCTTCCAGGTCCTCGCACTAAATAGTTTGTTGTGCCAGCAGTTGCCCAAAACAGCTGATCAGTGGGGTAACGGGTGTGAGAACCCACCAACCTGATATGGATGACCCATCACTGAGGATAGGCAACCAATATATGTAGCCCTGTTTCACTTAAGTTATTCCCGGTAATAAATTGTAGATATAATTTAGTTAATACTAGTCCTCCTCCATAGTTTTGCTAGCTGCAAAGATGAAAGAGTAGAACCCCCCCCCCCCCAGTCTTCCCTGAGTTATCAGTGTATCATTTTTCCAACATGCCTCCAAAATCCCACTCTTGGCAATGTAGGGTGTGACTATGAAGCAGTAAATTACATTCTGTATCTTAGCGGGTCTGCGTTCAACACTTATGAAAAATTCAAAGTAACAGCCAGATGTTTCCCTCTGGTTGACTTCCTGTAGCATCATCAAAGTGCCTGTTGCATTCCCTTTATAGTTTTCATCTCCAATTTATTTGAGTTCTGCTCAGACTCTTGAAACATTAGTAAATTGCTGTTTGTTATTTATGCAGGCAGATGCATATGTCTAAAATTTCAAGTTAAGCCTTTGTTCAGCTGCATTATTAACAATTCCTATGGCTTCCTCAATCTCAAGGTCTTTTGTGCTCTGCTGCCAAACTCAGCAGCAGCTGCTGGGAACAGCATGGAGCCGTAGCATCGGATTGGGAGCCTTCCTCTTCAGTATTTGAAAGACAATACACAAGTCCCTTTAGAGTAACATGCTCGCACTTTTATGTCTTAGTACAAATGTATTAATTATTTATTTCGCTTTCATGCACAGTGCAGACATATTGTGTAGAGCTGTGTACACAGTTTTTTCCTCTGGCTTTGGAAACGTGCTTCCATCTCCCTTTTGCAAAGAAAGGTAATTCATTTGAAATGTTTGAAGCGGGCATAAAAAAGTACCTAAATAATTTAGAACAGCAATGTACAGCGATGAATGTGACAACTTAGCTGAGTAAATAAAGTCAGCCATTTTGAAGGCTGTGGAGAACAATAGTCACCCTGGTTGGTGACACAACTTGCATGCAAATACACAGAGCATCTTCCCTGTCTGACCAGGGTATACAAGTGTTGGACTGGCGAACACTGATCCCAACTTTTATGTTTCCTATGCCTGCCTTTTACCAAATCACAAAACACACTACAGTAGAGCTTAATAGCCAGAAAAATACCCAGAATACTATACATAGTATAAATAATATTGTAATTTAAATAACCTGTGTTATTACAAAATATAACATCATTATGAACATTTCTAAAGCCTGTATTACACAGGTCGATTGAGCAAGCAATTGTCGGGAGGGAAGCGTTCACCCGCTAGCTAGGGGAGGAGAAGGCCACTATTACATGCAGAGATCTCCTCCGTGGCATGGGGAGGAGCAGTCGCTATGCCATCGCTCATCCCCATGCTGTATAATGGTTTGCCGGCGGCAGATCGTAATTAGACATAACGATCTGCCGCTGGCAAACAATGATTTTTGTTGTGATCTTAAGACTGTATTTTACCAGCCAATTTTTCGGCAGATGATCGATAATGAGCGTATGAACGCTATGAACGCTCGTTAGTGATCATCTTGCAGTGTAATACTGCCGCCGATTGACTGATGAACGAGCAAATGCTCGTTCATCGGGTATTTGTTTTTTGTAGGTACGTTTAAAAATAATAGTTTTCCGGCTGCAAATTGTGCTGTCTAACTATTATCTGCTGCTGGCAAACCGCTAGACAGCATGGGGACAAGCAAAGGCATAGCGATCGCTTCTTCCCATGCTGCGGAGGAGATCGGTGCATGTAATAACAGCTGTCTCCTCCACTAGCAAGCAGGCGATTGCCAAGGGGGAACGCTTCCCTCCTGATACTTGCTTGACCAATCGGCCTAATACAGGCTTTAAAAATCACAGTTGCCAGGTAAATGAGCATGAGCGGCAATATGACACTGCAAGATGATTGCTTTAATGCCTACCCACTCAGAACTTGGTCATGGCATTTTCTTTGTCTTCTGACTTTTATACCTACAGTTGTGTTCAAAATTATTCAACCCCCAATGCTGTAATGGGTTTTAGGGAATTTAGTGTACATTTGTAATTGTGTTCAGAATGAAATCTTACAAGGACATTTTAAAGAACCAAATGCAACTAAAATGACATCAATTGTTTTTGTAATACAGTATTAAATGTTTTTTTTTGTGATTTCTTCATTGACACAATTATTCAACCCCTTAAAGGCGACCACTCTTAAGAACAGAGGTTTATTCAAGTGTTTTTGATCAGGTATTGAAAACACCTCTGAATGTCAATGAGCAGCAATCAAGCAGAATAAGCCCCAATTAGGCAGATGTAAAATGACTGTGATACTCGGCTCCTTCTAGACATTTACTGGTGTGTTTACAAACATGGTGAAGTCAAGAGAATGGTCCAGGAAGACAAGAGAAGAAGTGATTTCTCTTTACAGGAAGGGCAATGGCTATAAGAAGATTGCAAAGATGTTAAACATACCAAGAGACACCATAGGAAGCATCATTCGCAAATTCAAGGCAAAGGGCACTGTTGAAACGCTACCTGGTCGTGGCAGAAAGAAGATGCTGACTTCAACTGCTGTGCGCTACCTGAAGCGCAAAGTGGAGAAAAGTCCCCGTGTGACTGCTGAGGAACTGAAAAAAGATTTGTCAGATGCGGGTACTGAAGTTTCAGCTCAGACAATAAGGTGCACACTGCGTAATGAAGGCCTCCATGCCATAACTCCCAGGCGCACCCCCATGCTGTCTCCAAAGAATAAGAAGAGTCGACTGCAGTATGCCAAAAGTCATGTGGACAAACCACAAAAGTGTTCTGTGGACTGATGAAACAAAATTAGAACTGTTTGGGCCCATGGATCAACGCTATGTTTGGAGGAGGAAGAACAAGGCCTATGAAGAAAGGAACACCTTGCCTACTGTGAAGCATGGCGGGGGGGTCAATCATGCTTTGGGGCTGTTTTGCTTCTACAGGTACAGGGAAGCTTCAGCTTGTGCAAGGTACCATGAATTCTCTTCAGTACCAGGAGATATTGGATGAAATGTGATGCAGTCCGTCACAAACCTGAGGCTTGGGAGACGTTGGACCTTTCAACAGGACAATGATCCCAAGCATACCTCCAAGTCCACTAGAGCATGGTTGCAGATTAAAGGATGGAACATTTTGAAGTGGCCATCGCAGTCACGAGACTTAAATCCGATTGAGATCCTCTGGTGGGACTTAAAGAAAGCAGTTGCAGCACGCAAGCCTAAGAATGTGACTGAACTGGAGGCTTTTGCCCATGAAGAATGGGCGAAGATACCCGTAGATCGCTGCAAGACACTTGTCTCAAGCTATGCTTCACGTTTAAAAGCTGTTATAACTGGAAAAGGATGTTGTACTATGTACTAAGATTGAATGTCACTTGGGGGTTGAATAAAACTGATAATGATGTGAGCACAGAAAAGACATTTGTGGTTATTTCATTATAAATGTTATGTTATATTTGTCTGACTTACAAGGGCCTCTTTGATTTAATTGTAAACAAGATGACTGAAATGATCAAAATCAATGTCAAACTGGCCAAAACACTCAATTTCAGTGGGGGTTGAATAATTTTGAACACAACTGTACGTGGATTAGCCCATGTACATGTCCTAAGATAAACAGCTTCTCTTAAAGAGGTTGTTCATCCTTTAATAAAATAGGGCATAAAATGTGAGTCCACACTGCAATCCGCGTGAAGATACATTTAAATAATTTCATTTATTATGGTATATTCACACTTGTCAGAGCTGACACCAATTTCGGTGCAGATTCCACACCACCTTCCGTGTGAAGCTGCATTCCCATAGTTCATTAAGGGCTCTTTCACACTACCGTTGTTTCTTTCCGTCCTAGAGTTCCGTCCTCGGGGCTCTAGGACGGAAAGAAACTGATCAGGATAATCCTAATGCATCCTGAATGGAGAGAAATCCGTTCAGGATGCATCAGGATGTCTTCCGTTCAGTATGTCAACGTTTTTTGGACGTTGACAAAACCGTAGCATGCTGCGGATTTGTCTCCGTCCAAAAAGCCGGAAGACATGCCACAATGCCGGATCCGGAATGAATGCCATTAAAGAGCATTATTCTGGATCCAGCATTAAAGAGGACCTTTCATCACTTCTAAAGATATTAACTAACAATGCTCACATGTAGAGCGGCGCCCAGGGATCTCCCTGCACTTAATATTATCCCTGGGCGCCGCTCCGTTCTCCTGGTATAGGCTCCGGTCTCTGTGCTCACAAAGTTATAGTAGGCGGGGACTTGGGGGACTTGGTTATAGTAGGAGGAGCCTGCCCTTCATCTCCTTCTCCCAGGCTGTAGCGCTGGTCAATCGCAGCGCAGAGCTCATAGCCTGGGAGAAGGAGATGAAGAGCAGCGCCGCCTATGGCCAAGTCCCCAAGTCCCACTACTACTTTGTGAGCTAGGCTGAAACTACAGAGAACGAGCGCCAGGGATAATAGTAAGTGCAGGGAGATCCTGGCGTCGCTCCATGTGAGCATTGTTAGTTGCATCTTTAGAAGTGATGAAGGTCCTCTTTAAGCTAAGCGTCGATTCGGCGCATTGCCGGATCCGGCGTTTAGCGCTATGCATGCTAGCAGCCATTCCGATCGGGGCCCCAGTGTAGCTGGGGCTCGATCGATTACCATGGCAGCCAAGGCGCTACTGGAGTCCTAGCTGCCATGGTAAGTACTACGCAACAGTGTACTTACCTGCGCTGCAGCCACCGGGCGCTCCATTATGATATCACACGTCTGGGCGGCGCATTGATCTATGTGCCGCCCGGACCTGTGGCGTCATTAGGAGCGGCCGGCGCACGCAGCGCAGGTGAGTACACTGCTGCTGAGTACCATGGCAGCCAGGACTCCAGTAGCGTCCTGGCTGCCATGGTAACTAGTGAAGCATATTGAAGACTGATCAGGATACTGATCAGTCTTCAAATGCTGTCAGTCCACTTGCGTTCTGATGGATCCGGCGGGACGGAAGTGCCCGCTGGATCCTCAGAACGCAAGTGTGAAAGAGGCCTTATTTAGGCATGTTCACACGTGTCAAATCTGATGCCGATTCTGGTGCAATTCCACACTGAAATCTGTGTGAAATATGACAGCAGTCCACCTCCCCTGCATGTGAATGGGATTTCTGCAACCCTGTTTACATGCAGTGGGAAATTGCGGCTCAGATTCTTGGTGCATGATTGCAATGTGAAAATCTGTGGCTGAAATCTGAGCGTCAGCCTTGGATTTCTGCCACTGAAAATACACATCGGAGTATAACCTATCATGTGAAGTTGGCCTCTTTTGCTCTAGTCATAGTTCCTCTGATGCCACTTCAATTTAATTGTAGTTATGTGACAGCTAGCAAAATGCCTAGCTCTCACTTTACACAGAGGATGCAGAGATAAAATCCATGATCTGTGTAATATCTGGCAACCCTAATGTGTATTGATTGGAGATTGCTTAGCAGAATGCAGTGGAGTCTTATTTTAACACTGATGGCATTCCTGATGCGTCTGAAAAAGCTGACTAATTTGTATATTTTATATTGTTAATGGGGCTTAAGTGACATTGCATAACGTCACCAGAAACTCAAAAAACTGCACTACTTCTTATAGCCTTTATCTATTATGCACACACGTCAATATGAAGAAGACGGAAGTGTTTTCGTAATCTGAAGGTCATTGATGGTCTAGGAAGTCTAAACCTGCTGCTTCTATAAAATATGCTGTTAGCTTTAGAAGTAAAGAATCTATCATTAGCATTTTTGGGGATGTTTTCCTTTATTTTCTATGTCACTATCTTAAAGAGAACCTGCCACCTGAAATGCAGTGCAATCTGCAGGTAGCAGGGGGAGCTGAGTAGATTGATACATATGTTTGTGGGAAAAGATTCAGTAAAACTTGCAATTTATACATTTACATTTTTGCTATTTCTGACTTCAGTTCTACACAGGGGAGGTGTTTTCAGTGACTGACAGCTATCTCTGTATACCAGTGCTTCTCAATTATTTTCTGTCATGCCCCCCCTAGGAAGAAGAAAACATTTCGCGCCCCCCCCCGCGCGACTGTAAATAGTATCATTTGTCTATAAAATTGTTATAAGTACACCAATCTCCCCACAGGTGAGGGCCATTAACCCCCCCATATCATGTGCAGGCTCCATTAACCCCCCCTCCCCAAATCATGTGCAGGCTACATTAACCCCCTCCCCCCAAATCATGTGCAGGCTACATTAACCCCCTCCCCCCAAATCATGTGCAGGCTCCATTAACCCCCCTCCCCAAATCATGTGCAGGCTCCATTAACCCCCCTCCCCAAATCATGTGCTGGCTACATTAACCCCCTCCCCCCAAATCATGTGCAGGCTCCATTAACCCCCTCCCCCAATCATGTGCAGGCTACATTAACCCCCTCCCCCAATCATGTGCAGGCTCCATTAACCCCCTCCCCAATCATGTGCAGGCTCCATTAACCCCCTCCCCCAATCATGTGCAGGCTCCATTAACCCCCTCCCCAATCATGTGCAGGCTCCATTAACCCCCTCCCCAATCATGTGCAGGCTACATTAACCCCCTCCCCAATCATGTGCAGGCTACATTAAATTAACCCCACCAATACTTACCTCCCTGGAGCGCTGGATGCAGGCCTCTTCCGGCCTGTGTCCCGCTCTGCACTCTGCTCAGGCGGCGCGATGGCGTCATCGCGCCGCCTGAACCGCTCTGATAGGCTGCCGGCACAAGGCTCGCAGCCTATCAGAAGAGCAGGAGGGAGGCGCCTCTCCTCCACTGCCCCACAGCACAGCGATCTGTATCGCTGTCCAGAGGACAGCGATACAGATCACTATGGAGATGAGCAGCTTCCACAGTGGAAGCGTTCATCTCCTGTGACCTGGAGCCCCCCTTTACGGAGCCTCGCGCCCCACTATTTGAGAAACACTGCTGTATACACACATACACAGAGAATGCTATCAATCATTGATAATACCCCCCCTGTGTACAACTATCAAAATGACCGACAGCTATCTCTGTATACACATTATACACACTTACACAGAGAATGCTATCAATCACTGAAAACACCTTCCCCATGTACAACTATCAATGACTGCCTGCTATCTCTGTATACACACCTATACAGAGAATACTATCAATCACTGAAAACACCTCCCGTGTACAGCTATCAGTGACTGGCAGCTATCTATGTATACACACTTACACAGAGAATGCTATCAATCACTGCAAGCACCTTCCCCATGTACAACTATCAGTGACTGGCAGCTATCTATGTATACACACTTACACAGAGAATACTATCAATCACTGATAACACCTCCCCTGTGTACAACTATCAGTGACTGGCAGCTATCTCTGTATACACACCTATACAGAGAATGCTATGAATCACTGATAACACCTCCCCTGTGTACAACTATCAGTGACTGGCAGCTATCTATGTATACACACTTACACAGAGAATACTATCAATCACTGAAAACACCTCCCCGTGTACATCTATCAGTGACTGGCAGCTATCTCTGTATACACACTTACACAGAGAATACTATCAATCACTGATAACACCTCCCCGTGTACATCTATCAGTGACTGGCAGCTATCTCTGTATACACACTTACACAGAGAATACTATCAATCACTGAAAACACCTCCCCTGTGTACACTTATCAGTGACTGGCAGCTATCTCTGTATACACACTTACACAGAGAATACTATCAATCACTGAAAACACCTCCCCGTGTACATCTATCAGTGACTGGCAGCTATCTCTGTATACACACTTACACAGAGAATACTATCAATCACTGAAAACACCTCCCCGTGTACATCTATCAGTGACTGGCAGCTATCTATGTATACACACTTACACAGAGAATGCTATCAATCACTGACAACTCAACCCCCATGTACAACTGAACTCAGAAAGAGCAGCAATTTAAATGTATAAATTGCAAATGTTACTGAATCCTTTCCCTGAATCTCAATATGCATCTCAGTAACATTTTAGCTGCACATTACCCTGCATTTTGTGGTGACTAGGATCTTTTTTTTTTTTAAAAAAAAGATCAGAGTCTTCTGGCCACTGAGCCCTCACAACAGGCTGACCCTTCCTGTTTTGTGGAGATCACTTTACAACATGGGCCAATTATTGGGAACATTATTACTAACAATCATTCCTCATTATTGCCCTGTGTAAAGGCGCCACCGATACCCTGATGAATGAGCTAACGCTTGTTCATCAGGTAAAATCATTGTTGATGTGAACACCAAAATCATTGTTTCTGGGCAGGAGCTTGTCCTGTGGAAATAGTAATCTGCTCCCAGAAACCATTATTCTCTACTGCATTCACTTATCCTCATACAGAGGATGTGATTGCTGCATGTAAATGTAGCTTTCAACTCCTCTGATTTGAAAGCAATTATCGGCAGCAAATAGATCTCTTCCGATAATTGCCTGCTCAGTTGGCCCATTTAAAGAGGTCTTTAGAAGTCAGACCATTTAAGCCCTGTCCTTCAGATATGCATGAACGCCCACAAAATGCACACTTTGGTTTGGGCTTGCATAAGCTTTCCCTTTTACTCTTATTCTGCTGTATTGTCCCTGCAAAATCACGACTGTAGGCAAGTATGTATTATATATGTTCTGGTGCATATGGAGTCAAATTATTTATATGTCCCATATGGTGACTTTTTTCCCCCAGTTGTCTAGTTGGCTCATTTTAATTATGGATTCAGATCTTATAAGCCAATGTTCACATCTTATTTTTTTTTTCTGTATCCCCTGATGTGTAACTGATCACTGCCAAAACCCTCCTCAATCGGCTGTTGTCAGAGTGGGATCCCACCACTGAGTGTTGGTTTCCATGCAGTGACAATGCAGGCGAAGCTCATTATTAAACGACTGGGGTCTTCAGAGCAAGAATTGTTCCTTGTGGTGGCTCTTTTATATTATCTCAAAATGCATTAAATCAGACAACCTGTGTAATAGTTACATATATCCCTGGTGTCTAGTTGGTTATTATTTAAAACTGTAATGTCTAGTAGTGGTAGCTCTTTGTCTGTGATGACAATAAGCTACTGTAAATGTAATCTCACTGATCACCTTCACTTACTGTCTCAGTGCCTACTCCTAGCCCTGCAGTAACCACAATTTTGGTACAGAAGGTCAATTACCCCAGTCAAGAAAAGGCAAGTGCTCTCCCTTCATTTGGTTCAGGTGCTATGAGACCCAGCCGAGGCCAGTGTACTGGATAGGCCTGGCTGTACACTGCCGTACTTACGGTCTGTAACCTAACCACTAGGATAACCCATTCATCAGTACTTATTGCTACATTAACTGGTGCAGTCTCTTTCAGCTTGATAATTTTTCTTCAGAAAAATGGACAAACACTTTTGTGGGGAACATGTCTCTCGGAGATAAACTTTGTGGTCAGTGAGGAAATTATCTTGTCTTTAAAGTTCTCAAGAATAGAAGTTTCTGTTGGAACTGTAGGCTGAAAGAAACATATGGAAACTATATATATGCATCTCCTTTGTAGTCTCCCTATCACAGTGTAAAGCTAGATTCTGTTTTTGGTACCATGTACTATCTCAATTGCAATCCAGATATGCTGAGCACATAACTTTACGTTGAGTATATCCTTTCACTTAACGTTGAAGATATTCTTTCAGCATTGAAATGTATAATAATCTTAAAGCTATGGATACTACAACTAGACATGAATCGTGGGTTGACATTATGACTTGAGAGCAGGGATGCACAAGGGGAATCATATGTCCACTGTATTCCTCGGATGCCTTCAAAATAATATAGACTGCAGTGTTGCACTCATGGAGAAGCAAGTTGTCCTAAAACTGCCTTGATCTGCTCATGAGCTGCATTGACTTTTATGGAAGCAGCGCTGCAGAGATGACCTCAGTCCACTGCAAAGTAGATCAGAGCAACCTGCCTCTGGGACCGGAACTATTGCTGATCAGCGGGGCTGCAGGATGTCGGACCCCACTGATAAGCTGGTGATGGCCTATCTTGAGGATAGGCCATCACTTAATGAAAAGGTGGGAAACTCCTTCAAAGGGACACTTCCGTCAAATATTATTTTATCACATATTATCAACTCTTATGTGAATATGGTATAATTTTAAGTCACTCCATGTATTTTGTACTGGATCTTTAATTTCCTCTTTGCTTGAACTTTTAGCACAGCAGGCAGTCTATAACCCAAAGGGTTTGTCTCATATGGGACATTTATGGCATATCCACCTATGGGACCCACACCTATTTGTCATTAATGACATATCCTGTGAATATTCAATAAATGTCCCAGGTGGGAATACCGGTTTAAATCTCTCAGTCAGACCACCTCTGTGACCACAGGGAGACCCCTGTAGGGATCCAATTAGATCATCACATATTACACGAATCAATGCAATGCTCTTCTGTGGACATCTTTATCTAAGTCTATTAACAGAGTTTTCTACTGTTATCTTAATTTTACACCTATTGTTATCATGAGTATTACGCTTCAGATAAGACTTTCCCCTCACAGCAGTAGTAAACTGATATAGGAGGTCATTTGTGTTGACTGCTACAGAGGGACAATCTTTAGCATTTTTCATTTTTAATGGCATAATGATGTGGAAATGAAAAATTAGAAGCCAAAAGTTCTAACAAAAATGTGTTTTCTATGAATATTGAGTTTAAAAAAATATCCCTTTCTGATGGAAGTGCCCCCTTAAAGTTCTTTGTGGCACATTTCTAGGGTCCATTTATTGAAGGACAGATTAGATCAGATATTAAATGGCAGCAGTGCAGAAACTGTGATGAAATGAACACCATAAGGATGCTGAGGGCTTCCTGTGGGATATGCTGCTGAGCAACCTGGGAGGTGCTCGGCCACCCCAGATCACAGAAGTCACTGGAAACGTAGGTCTGTGAGGAGCTGAATAATACATGACCGGCTGACTCACAGATCATTTTTTTTTACTGCCACTTTTAGTCAGAATACTAGATCTGAAGCAAGGACTGAATTGGGTCCCCTTTTTCATTTGATGTCATCACTGGTAATGACTCTGTTGGCAGTGGCACGTTCACATCATGACTGTGATGTATGTCTAGTGTCTACCTATACAAGGCTTTGTTCACTAACGTTCTCCTTAGAGGTCATCTAATGGAATTATAGATATGGTGTGCCATATTCACATTAATAATGTAAACTGAGCCACTCCATTCATTGATTATGTTATTTTTGTGTGTCTGTGGGAGGAAACCAGCAGCCGGTATATGCGCCTTGCCTCTAGAGATTTGGCTTTTCTGCTAATTCACATCCTTCTTCTAACCTTGTGACAGAGTAGGAAGCCTTTTGGTTTTGTTTCGAAATGCAAAACTGGGCTGAAGCTATAAGGCGAGGGGGATTCTATATTCCCTTCTTTCCTGGAGTTTATATACATTGTAATTAAAGTACCTTAACCTTTACGAGTCCCCCGGCATCTATCAGTGTATCTCATGCACAATTAGACTATGTTCTCATCATGACTGGGATGCATGTTTAGTGTCTATGCCAGAAAAGCACCTGATGTACACACTAAGGGCTCATGCACGCACAAGTCATTTTTTTTCCGTGTCCGTTCCAATTTTTTTTGTTTCCTATATTCCTATACTGAAAAAAAATTAAAGGACTCGGTGTGCATTCCATTTCCGTATGTCCGCATGGTCATTCCACAAAAAAGATAGAACGTGTCCTATTCTAGTCCTTTTTGCGGACAAGGATAGGCATTGTTACAGTGGATCCGCAAAAAAAAACGTATGCAATATGTTTGTCACACAAACATCATCCATATTTTTTGCAAATCTGTGTTTTGCAGACCACAAAATACATATGGCCGTGTGCATGAGCCCTAGGGGGGAATTATTTATTACTTTTTAACGTTCTCCAACACCTTCACCACTTTTCCAAAAAGTGGGGTGGGATGTGGGCGTGAGGAGGTGGCTGTGGGCAGGACCTCATTTAACAATGTGTGACACCAGAAATTTTCTCCAGCTCCTGTCTACATTAGAGTTCAGTTCTGGTACATGGGCAACCCGATATGGGCCACAATTATTAAGAGGTGGGCTCCTCTTAATAATTGGGGTACATCTCACACCACCACAGGACAAATTAAAACGAGTGTACACAATGTTGGTGTTAATACATCTCCCCTACAATGTTTCTTTAGGGTTACATTAGCCTGATTGAGAGCAAAAGTGTGCACTTTGGGTCTCCATCTGGCCAACATACGTCAGTATACCACAATGAGAGAAGGTATGTAGTGCATTAGTATATGCTAGTCCATACAACAGGCATGTTTTTTACAATGGGACCCTATGACTCACTTCATCAAAGGCATCAGTTTAATGTATGCATCTTGGTGTATATGTTAACCAGGGCCATAAGCTTGATGCGAAAAGAGCCCTATGGGGTCGGGATGTTTGGACAACCTCACTGCACCTTATGCAGCACAGTAAAGTTCATTTTTGGGAGGAAGGTGGGAGTCTCACTGCTGGTAGTATTGAAGCCACAACATTTACTCGGTTACGTGCAGTGCAGCCGTTCAGAAAACAAAGATGAAGTGACAGTGCTATAACAAACTATTAGAGGGGGATCTTGAGTATGGGACCCCTATTATTAGCTACACATACCCTAAAGGGCATTTGAAAAGACAATGTCTGGCCGGTCTCTGGTGATGGGCTGATAGAAGCTAAAGGGGATTTATGAAGTTCCTTAATGTGTTCAATAGTCTTAGGATAGGTCATCAGTACCATAGGAGTCAGAAACCCATAGGCGCTTATCAGTCTTTAGGAGATAAAGACTGTGGCACTAACTGGAGTGACGTCACCAGCATGGCATCCTCAGTGTTTACTCATGCACAGCAACCTCTCCATACAAGTATTCCAGGTACTGCTGCTCAGCCCCATTCAAGTGAAAGAGACCCAGCTTCAGTACAAGGCACGGACAGGCATATGGATGATGGGTAACAATAACGAGGACACAGGGCCTTTATTTTGCTCTTCTATGGACGTATTGGAGGTTAGACCTCCACCAATACTGACGACCTTTCCTTAGGATAGACCATCAATAGTTGAGTCTTTGAATATCCTTTTAATATAAGCTCACCAAAGACACTTTTTTGTTTTTTAAATCAAATCTCTAGTTTTTGAATATTTTGCGAGATAAGAAGTCTTTATGTGAACTAGGTAAGACTGGCATGTCATATTAGCTCCCCCGATAGGAAACACACATCAAGCAAACCATACTAAATTGAAAGATAGAAAAATAACTATGCAAAAAAATCCTGAGCTCAGCAAGTGTCTCAATGCTCAAGTTTATTGGCCGCAGATAGCTGTGTATTTATTTGAAGGGATTGGCCATGGTCTGTGTAAATCACAAGACCAGTTTTGTATTGTCCTTGAGCCAATGTTATAAAACCCTGGTGGGCTGAACAATGTGCCTAGAACGATGTGGTAAAGTGGCACTGGCAGATTGGAAAAACCTTTTAGTCTCTGTGCGGGAGTGATGAAGTCCAGGTGCCTACCAAAATTAGCTCTGAATAGAACATCTGCCTCATTTAGCAAGAACTGGACAATGATCAGACTTTAGACAGTTAGGCGGCTCCCGCAGTCTCTCCTTCCTCCATTCACTTTTCTGTCTAGTCTTCTAAATTAACCATTTGCTGGCTTCTATTAACGGACTTCATGCAGTACATCAAATGATTTTCCAAGTTCTACAGAGGCATTAGGTGTAATGATATTACACTGGTAGTTGCAAATAATTTTTGAAGATATTGACTTTTTTTTTAAAAATAAATTCTTTTTTAAAGGTTGGGTCCTGTAGGTCTGCTCCTATTTTCTTCATTCATAATGAAGGTTTAACCCTTGTCATGTTAATAACAGTTGATTGGCTGGGGATTATGCGATATTTATAGTACATTCCAATAATGGTATTTAATGAGCCCGGAGTTTAGCAGTGCACCTTTCTTACGAAACCCTGGCACACTTAATGGAGTAGCAGACATATATATTTATGTGCTATTTAGCTGTCGTCTGCCAGGTATGACCTATACTTACTGAATATTGCCACAAGGTAACTGCCCTGACAGAGCATACATTACTATAGTCTCATTGTAGATCTTTGCTTTTAACCATTACGGCTCTGTTCACATGAGCACTAGTCTCCATATCATTGGGTTTCTGTTGTTTTTTTATGGTCTGCACCATAGTCTGCACTACTTTTCATACAAGAAAAAGAGCACAGAAACATGTGGACTTCATTATAAATTAAAATAAGTCTATCAGCAGTTTTGATCGTACAAAACTGCTGCCAGAGCTAGGTATGGGTCAGGGCGAGGTGGAAAAATATACCTTTATGATAGCTTTTAATAAAACTTATATTTCTTAGTCCTGCTAAAGAAAAGCTACCCTAAAGATATAATTACGTGCCTTGCCTCACCCTACTTAGATCTGTCTTTAAATTTGCATGGGCAATATTGCTGGCAGATTCTATTTAATGCCATCCATCAGGATCCATCGGGATCCATTAAAGATACAGTGGCCATTAAGGATGAGCAAAACGAGCTTTGGATCTTAGATCCAAAATGGCTTCGCTCAAAACTTCGGATTAATGCTAAACGGAGATCTATCTTCGTACAGAATTAAAATGTATGGCCTACGATGAGGCAAAGTCAGTTATTCCCGAATTCTGATGAGTCTCAATTAGATTTTTAAACTGAAAAACCATTTTAAAATTTGGATCCGAACGCGGCTTTGGTTCCGAGGTACCAGTCGGAACCGAAGCCGAGTTCAGATCTAAGTTTTAAACTGGTTTTCCAGTTTAAAAATCAAATACCGAAGTTATTCACCGAAGTCTCGCAAGACTTTATAAATAACGGACTTCGCCTCATCAGAGCCTGTACATTTTAATGCTGTACGGAGACGGATCTCCTTACAGCATTAATCCAAAGTTTTGAGCGAAGCAACTTCGTATCTAGGATCTAGAATCTGAAGCTCGTTTCACTCATCCCTTGTGCCCATGATACTAATGTTAACCAAAATTAAAGACTCCATTTTACATAATAGTCCCTTTAGTAAAAACCCCTTTTAATCTTGCTTGTTGGGTTTCTGGGACTAGCATATTGATGACATATGCAGCGAGCCCAGGAGTGGAAAGCAGAGAGGATAGGCATTATAGTAGTAACAATAGTGGTTGTAGTTGTTACTCACTCTGACGCTCCTCTGGGCCATGCATTACTGAGAAGGGCCTACCTTTTCTTCCCTTCGGGGCACACCCTAGTCTTGGGGTTCTACTGCCTGATGATGGTTCAGGGTGATGAATTTGGAGGTGCAAGGCAGCGTCTCATGCACTTTTCAAGGAGGCAATGATGAGGATTTTCAGTAGAACAGTTCTTTGTTTCAAGTTCAAACACATCAGTTACAGTTTTCAGCATGCATGGACTGGCAGTTATTACACAAATGCAATTTCCATAGATCATACAGGTTACACAGCTGCAGTTTTAGTTAATGGTCCAAGATATCTCTTTAAAGTAATTTTCCTCACACCACACTTCTCTATCTGACGTTAGCATAAGCATCCAGAAATAGGGGTGCAACACTTATTTTTGTATGATGCAACCACAGGGCGGACCCCAACATCAGACTAAGCTCTGCACCTTTGTGCAGGTTGCCATACTCACAGTTATGGTTACTACAGGTTTCCATAGCGGAAAGTAGCATGGTGGACGTACCTGAAGTCTGCCTTGTTTAAAGGGGTTTTCTGAGATTTGATACTGATGACGTATCCTCCGGACCCCTGCCGATCAGCTGTTTGAGGGCTGAGCGCAGTACCAAACTGTACCATGATGCGATATCATCACGTTGGGAGTGCAGGTCTTGCTGCCTCCTGTGAGGAGCGAGTGTTCCATCGTTTGCAAGTGGATGAGGTGAGTATTTTTTTTTATGGATCTGTCGACACTACCACAGCTGGGGGATGCATTATATATACTGGGGTCACAATGGGCCACAATAATAAATAATGAGGGGCATTAAGGGAATATTATTTATACTGAAGAGGCACTATGGGGCCAATGTTCATAGTGGCGGGACATTATGGGGCCATTATTCATATTAGTGGCAGTTTAGGGGCATTTGATGTTCAGGGGCACTATGGGGGGGGGGAGCAAAAATATACTGTAAGGGTTGGGATGTAAAAAGAAAATAAGCCAGTGAACTACATATGTTTTTAACAGCCATTAAAAACTCATGCAAAATGTCCATTAAAAACGGATACATGGCCATAGAATGGATGCATGCACTGGTGCAAAATAGCCGTGAAAAACTGTGTGTTCATTTTTAATGGCCTTTTTTTTTACTAATGTAAATGTAGCCTTACCAGTTTAAACCCAAGAGTTTTTACTGGCGCAGTCTTTCAGACTCCCCTGTAATATAATATTTCAAACATGATATTGATCTGTACACACATTACAGGACAATTATGTATTTGCTCATTTAAGGACAGTCCATCACCTGAAATGCCATGAAATCACTTGCTGTGAGAAAGAAGATTTGGCAGTGGTCCCAGCGTACTCTAAATCTAGTAAAGGTGATAAAATCACTTAGTAAAAGCACTAGGAAAATTAATCCCCTCCAAATTCCCAGTCACATGCACTCATAGTAATAGTTAAATTCACTCATTACACACTGAGCTGGCTTATACGTGAAGTGACTGCAGAACGTCTGATATATCTCTTACTGGAAGACGTTGACATTGCCTTGTATTCTCTGATGGATCTGCCTGACCTATCAGTGTTAACCCGATGCTATTCTCAGCTCGGTGCAGGAGCTCATCATAGTTCTACATGAGAAAAACTCAAGCATATCAATGAATATACCACGAGATGTAGAACTCAAAATATAGCTCTACCGTGTCAATGTGTATTTGTAATATGAGCACAAACTCAGTACAGTTCTTCACAAACATTACTTTTCAACATTAATTTTGAATAAAAAATGTTATTTAAAAAATTACCCTCGACCTCACCTACTTTAACCAACTTCTCTGTTGAGAAGAGTGGAATTAGTGCTTTATAAATATACCGCTCATTCTGAACCAGACAATGGCCATAAATACATTGATAAATTCCCCTGTACAAGTCAATTAGCTTCCCTTCATATAGTATATTATTAAACTGTCTGCCTGTGGCCACCACTAGGGGGAGCTCATGCATAGGAATTAGCATTTAAATAAATGAAAGCTGTAAAAAAAACTCTATGCACTAAGCTCCCTTAGTGGTAGATGCATGAAAATACAGTGTTCTCATGTCGGGAACAGAAGCAGTTCAGTGTTGCCCCCCAACCTTCTGGGTTGATATGTGGTCTGCAACTATAGTCAGTATACCACTGACACTGAATATTACATTCGGCCATTGAACATTCCAATATATATTGCTTTTATGATATATTCATTCTGTAATGCATTTCATTAGCCTTGGGGTCTAATCAATAGATTTGTATTAATTCATTTTAGTAATATACTTAAAAACGTTTCCGACTGTCTGACTTCCAAATATCATAAGTTCGGTTTACTATAGATATACAGTATGGGTGTATATAATACATATAATATATACACTGTATATAATACAGTGTATAGCTATACATAGCAAATATTTAGGTATCTGTATTCATAGTTGCATTTCTTTATACTTTGGTAGTAAGGAGTTACCCAGTTCCACACACAGAAGCCATAATGCAAGAGAAAGGACACAGATTGGCACTGCCCCAGATATCGTAGCCCATGCAGATATATGTATATATATATATAGTATAATAGGAGTATAGAGGGGTGACCTCTTATAGACATGGGATTTGCTTGGAAATCATAAATACATCCAAAAATCTAAATTTAAAGCAGCCTATAGCCTTCCTATGGAGCAGGAATTTCTGAACACCATTGTGAGAAAATGCAGATGGGGTTACCATTATTAAGATCACAAAATGGTTGAAATTGTAACGCAAATCTACACCTGCTTAAAGTAGGCATAACATTCATTCTCTGGCTTTCAGACAGTCCAAGATAGCTTATCAGTAAGATGCATTTCAATCCGACAAACCATGGTAAAGAGAATGGATGAGAATGGATCACAGCTGTGAGTAGACGCTTATCCTACCACCGTCATCTGGGATTTATATCAGGCCCCCGAGAAAGTCTCTACGGTACCATCAGATGAACGAGCCTTGGGTCGTTTGCCCCATCTCCTGCTGGTAGTGATCTTCAAACACAATTATACTTACATACTCTCTTTCCACCAGAGTCTTTTGGCACTTTAGGTATTTCCAATGTCTGACAATGCTTCTGAAAGATACACAGGCCTAAGAAATAGTCATGGATACCTGCCGATCTTTGCATGACTGGCTGCTTATCTGACGTGTATGGCATCCTCCCGACTCACACCTCACAGATGATGCTGAGGGAGAGAAGGATAAGGCTGTTGAATTTCAAGTCTGTTCCTTCTTTTTCTCAGGGGACATAATCTGTCAGAGGTGTCTAACAATGGCTTACTCCCTTCTCGCCATGCAACACATGCACATGTAAACTGACTATGTATGTGTATAGGAAAGGCGGGAGAAATAGCTATCAGTTGTGTGTTTGGCCCATAGCTGTTGAAGTTGTGTGGGCATCTTAGGCCAGGCACATACGATTGAGTTCAATGCGATAAGCTGAAACTGGAAGCGCATGTCAGTGTTGGTATAGTGGTTATAATGACCCCCAGTTGTGCCCCAGTATAGATATTAGCCCACTGTACCCCCAAATGTATGGACTGGAGGCACCATGACCTGACGTTCCCAGTGTTGTGACATCACATATGACTTCTTCACGCTGGGAGTGCAGATCCTGTTGGCTCCAGTGCAGAGAGAGTGTTCCATTGTGTGCAAGTGGATGAAGTGAGTATTTTATTATTTTTTAACCTTTGGAACGCCCTTATTTTCATAGTATATCCATTAAACGGGTGCACTCCTGTCTAAACAACCGTTAAAACCGGGACCATTAATTTCAGTGTGGTCCGTCTGGCAGTGAACACGGGCAAAATTAGGACATGTCCTGTTTTTTGATGGCTGCTACTCACCATCCATAAAAAAAAATTGGACACATGAATAGCCCCATTGCCCCAACAGCCCTATCGTTATGCGACCATTTTTCACGTTCATGTGAATTAGCCTTAGATCAATTGTTTCCATTAAATTGACAACAATTTTTCATGTAAATTGATAATTGTACAAATAGTCACATTGAAATAAGCAGCCAATGATTTGTACCAAATAGAGAGGAACATTTCTGCCTAAGCGACAGAAGACTAAAAGAGGAAAATACATTTTTTATGAGCAGAAAAATGAAGGTCTCATCATTCCAGCATTGCACAAATCTTTGACTTTATCCTTTCCTTCTGCAACTGCGGGGAGGCGACAGGATGAATCGGCTGTGACGGAGGACGGCGGTGCGTGTATCCTGTCTGGAGACTTCGTTCCAGTAATCTCTGTAAAATAGCTGCCAGCCTCAAGAGAGGACACATCGCTCAGCAGTAGTTTGCAAACAAGCCACATGTTCTTTTATATCTCCTTCACTCACGCACTGCTGGAAATGGCATCATACCTTCAGCTAGGTGCGCTCCTCACTGAGAACTTGTGCAGCCCGTCTTTACATTATGATAGGACATTATAGTTCTGCTTATATAATGTATGAGAAAGGTGATCTCCACCTGGAATTCATAATAACCACCCTAACCTTGGCTTCCTCAAGGAGCCATCATATAAGCTTTGATTACTCACACATTACATTGACTCCGCTCCAATACTGATTGCTGGGATGTAACATGTCGCTTCTTAATACCTGGTCAATTTACGTATCATCAAAATGTACTTTAAGGTGGCATTTATTTGCTCTTAGTTGTACAGCACCGACAATATGTGTTATCTATAGCATTGACATCTTTAATAGACTTATGTTGGCCCCTAAGCACTTTGAGGTTACTTGTAATTAAAATGCTATTTTTTGGAATAAAAACCCTTAGAATATTATCACGTGAGGAATATTTTCTTTTACAAACTTAAATGGTGACCCATCAGAATATTATGGGAGGAATGTATTAAGGGTGATGTCTCTGACACCAGTCTTGATAGGAAGGTTTGCAGATGGCTCTTAATCATCTTGGTAAAATCCTTGGCGGAAACTGGACAGGCCACAAACACGTACACGATTTCATGCTAGTCACTTAAAGGGGTTTTCTGAGTGTTTAATACTGATGGCCTATCCTCAGAATTAGGGATGAGCAAATTGACTTCGGATGAAACACCCGAAGTCGGTTCTCATAAAACTTCGTTCTAAAACTTTATGAAGCAGGAGCTCCGTACAGTATTAGAATGTATTGGCTCCAATGAGCCGAAGTTATTGCTTCGCAAACTCTCTCGAGACTTCGTGCAATAACTTTATATATTATTTGAACTGTAAAAAACACTTCCCAAATTCGGGTTCGGTTCCAAGTGGCAGCGTGAACCTGCCAGGTCCTGGTCTCTTGATCTAAATAATGAGGACAGTCAAGTACAGTGCTTAGCTGTTTCCGTCTGCCCCATAGACATTGAATGAGGTACAGGGCACATCAGTGGCGTAACTAGAAATGACTGGGCCCCACAGCAAATTTTTTAATGTGGCCCCCTCCCCCAGTAATTTTTTCACAACCCCTTCCTTTCATGCCGCCCCCTTTCCTGTGGCTAGTAAAGATGGCTCTCTCGGACCAGGCCCGGCAGGTGTATACATCCGTTTTCTACACTGTCTATACTGCCACTGTATATCATTTCATTGTGTAATAATGTTGAGGGGCCCTGACAAAATCTTTTAGTACTTCTTCTCCTCTTGGATGGGCCCCTTCTGGGTCAGGGCCCCAAAGCAGTCGCTTCCCCTGCTTCCCTTATAGTTACGCCCCTGGGGAACATGTTCAACCACCCCTCCATTCAAATTCCTTCTCAAGGAGGAACAAGAGGTTTGCCACCCAGATTCTAGTTATCATTGGGGCCCCAGCGGTTAGGTTCCCTGCTGCCAGACATTTATCATTCAGCCTGTCCTTGGTTTGGTTTCTCACAGAGTATTTTTCAGAAAAGTGCAGTGTTTTATGGCATCTTCCTTGGCATTTCAAAAACCGCTGCTACCAGATGTGATCTGTAGGGCAGTAGGGAACCATTAAACAGTCAGGGTTTTTTGCATCATTGTTAGATTATTTTTGGGTCCATAGAATTTTATTTAAATGTATTTGGCCATTTGTCCATTGGCTTCTCTGTAGAGACAGAAGACGCCTGACCAAAATGTTTGTACAACAAAATAGGCCACCTACATGACAATCATGGCCTTTTTTTTTACAAGCCCCCTCCCCACAGTTCCTCAGAAGAGTGTGCGTGAAGGGAGCCTAAATCTGATCATTTTAAAAGTCTGGTATGTTTTAACGTTCCTTCTTTGAATAAGGTTGTCATTACACTATACATCTTCCCATGATGGGAGGAGGAGGCTGGGCAGCATATGGAGTGTTGGTGTGTATGGGTGGAGATCCATAGATGTTAAGTCCCCTTTACATGGGACAATTTTGCAGGCGATTGTCGAGAAGGAAACCTTCCTTCATGGTAAGCACCTGCTCGTCAGTGAAGGAGACCACTGAATTTACTTCCTGTGAGTGCCCGTTATCGATTATCTGGAGGATTCTCTGTCCGTGTAAAGGACCCTTTAGAACAGGGGTGCACAACCTTTTCTGGTTGGGGGCCACATTGTCAGCCTGAACCAATACCAAGGGCCGAAAATAAAACTTAAAGGGGTATTACCAAATGAAATACTGTATTTTTGGCATATTGAACATACAGTATATACTATAAATGTCTAGTTACAGTTCTAGGACTTCCATCTAATAGGAGAATACATGAAAGATACATGTAAGAAGCCATAAAACATAGACCTATATGTCTTTTACCAGATGTTTGGGGGCCGCACAGAATGGTATAGAGAGCCGCATGTGGCCCCCGGGCCGCAGGTTGTGCGCCCCTGCTTTAGAAGCACTGTTTAAGACAATGACCACACACACCACATCAAGTGTTCTTCTTCCACACTTTAAATGTTGGGGGAAAAGGACTTGATTTGGAAAGCTCATGCAGCATGATGGCAGCGGCATTATCTGCACATCAGAATGTCAAGACCCGGTTTTGTTTGCGCCTACAGTGCTGCTCAATGGACAAGTGTTTTAATTCAGAGTATTACCTGGACAGTTATTTGATGCAGTGAGGAAGCTTCTCATAAGGCTACATGCACACGACCGTTGCCTGCCTCCACGTCCGCTCCTCCTGCAAATTTTGCGTCCGTCAAAAAAAACAGATGACGGACCGTTTTTTTTGACGGATCCGATTTTTATGGCAGATCCATTGTAGAAATGCCTATCCTTATCCGCAAACGTGAAAAAAATAGGACATGCGCTATTTTTTTTGACGGAATGAAAACACGGACCATGGATGCGGAACAAAAACGGTTGACCATCCGCATTTTTTGACGGACCCATTGAAATGAATGGGGAAGCATCCAATCCGTGAAAAAAAACGGAACGGATGCGGAAGCAAACAACGGTCATGTGCATGAGGCCTAAGAGAAACAGGCAGCAGTCACATAGTACAGTATTTCATAGTCTGCTTATGCTGGAGCCAGGCAAATACAGAGGCAGGGTAGTATTTCTGAAAAATGACTGTAGCTTCCTGCGCCCAAACTGTGATTACATTAGCTAAACAGCACTGGCAAAAGAAGAAAGGAGCGTCGGCATGTGTCCAACATACAACTGCAAACCTTTGTAATAGGAGCAGTGTTTCGGCCCATATTTTCTAAGTAGTGTTATGACACAAGACAAGTTCTGGCGCCAGGAGATATCTCATTGTTTACTTACGCAAATAGGATGTAAGGTGTTTTACGCTTCTTGAAGAATAAATGTTAGGTACAGGGCTTCTTTCATACAGCAATAGCTTGTTCAGGAGCAAATGGTTTGTTCTGTTATAGGCTTATTTAGTAATGAAGATCAATTTGAAGCATGTCTCACGGTCCAGCCGTACCGTTAGTTTGCAGTCATGTTGAGGCTGCCAGTATATATTTAGGCATACACATAGGTAATATTACCTACTTGTAGAAACAAGCTTTATTTTGTTTCATGCTGACCCAAATCTTCATTGCATTCTACAGGTTGTGGGAGTTCAGGTTACCTAGCAACCAACTGACTTCCTGTCCGGGTGACCACCATTTGATTTGGCTCATAGCTACATGTTCTGAAGTGGTCATCTCAAAAATGCATAGACCTAACTATAGACCATACAAACCAGATTGTGAGCTCACAAAGAAAAGATTGCATCAGACATTGTATAAGGGTTGTATTACATGAAAAGATTTTGCAGGCGATTGTCCAGAAGGAAGCATTTTTTCCTGGCAATCTCCTCCACAGTATGTGGACAAGAGATCGCTAATGCCATTGCTTGTCCCCAAACGACATCATTGTTTGCCAGCAGCAGATCGTGTTTAGACAGCGCGAACTGCAGCCGGCAAGCAATGATTTTTAATTGGCGGCAGTATTACACTGCCGGATCATCACTATCGAGCGTTCTTACGATTATCTGGCCGACTATCAGCCAATCTAATACAGGTTTAAGAAATCGAAGAAACAAGAAAAGGCATGAAACGGGTTCATCAGTGGCAGAAAAATCTGTTTGTTTAGAAAATGTAAAAAAAATTAACTTACTAATATGCTTTATTTATTTAAATTCTATTTGATATCTCCTGATCCCAGTAAGGGATATGCTCACTTCATCACCTATATTATGTTTCTTGCTGTATGTGCTGTCCATGTTGACATTTTCCGTTTCTCAAAAGAGAAAGATACTAGTGATGACTATCAATGCTACGTTTTATGTATTCAGCCTGTGGTCACGGAGTCACGCTCTCCCACAACCTGTTTACACGTAATGTAATATTTGTAGTGTTCACTCATGGCACTAGGTGTCACTGTTCGCATATTGTATATAACAGGCAGTAGTGTGTAGCTGAAGCCACATGGTGTGAGGGAGAAGGCTCTGTACAGAGCTGTGGGCGCTTACTAAGAGGTCGGAGTGGTAAGTCAAGTAGCTGGGTAGAGTGTCAGGCTGCCAAACAGAGGCTCGAGAATTGTCGTGTCATGCAGGGGAATCATAAGTAGGTGTCCACTGGTCAGCAGGCAATAAAGCCAGTGAGACCGCGCCGTTATGCGGGCTGCACACGGCAGGTGTACTTGTTTTGCAGATCTGTGGATTGTGGTCCGCAAAACAGATATGGCCGTGTGAATACACCATAAAGGGCTCATGTATATGACCGTATGTTTAGTCTGCATCCTATCCACATTTTTGGCGGATTGGATGTGGACCCATTAACTTCCGTGGGGTCGCAAAAGATGTCGACAGCACACCATGTTTCCTGCATCCACTCGTCTGTTCCGTGGCCCTGCTAAAAAGCTAGAACCTGTCATATTTTTGTCCATTTTGTGGACAAAGATAAGACATTTCTATTAAAGTGAAAAGGGAAATGGCGGCATGCACACAGCTGGGATTTGTATTTTGCGGATCCGCGATTTGCAGACCACAAAGCACATACAGTCGTGAGTTGCAGCTGGTGTCAGCTACGTTCTTCCCGCACTATATCCACTGCCTACCAAATGGAGATGTTACCTCTGCAGCTCCACATCACTGTTCGTTCCAACACTGGCTGTGCTTGCGGGAAGCTGGCTGTCTGCTCGGTTGAATAGCTGAGTCAGTCCTCTTCTCCATCATGGCCGATGCAGAGACAAAGAAAAGACCTGCTTAGTTATTGGTATTAAGCCAGACAGCCAGCCCCTTCAAGCACATCTACGGCACTGCTGGTATCACAATGAGCATGGATGTGGAGTTGCCAGAACAAGGAGAGGGTGTCTATAATATATGAGTATATCAATAAGGTTTTTTTAACATTTGATATATAGTAAACAGATTGTTCTGCCGCAACACTTTTAAAGGAGTTCTCTGAGTCCAGGGATCCATTTTCATATGGGCAGGAAGGGTACAGGGGTAAAAAAAAAAGTCTCACCTGTCACTGGCACTCCAGTTTCAGCACAGAGCTCCTTTCTCCGCTGCTCCCGTCCCCGCTGGGCCAGAAGTGTGATGTGCCTCCTACCCGCATGTCACCGCTTCCGGACAATGAGTGGAGGCATGTGACTTTCTAGTTTAAAACCTACACTCCTGCCTTCTCATATAACAAAGGGTTCCGAGTCTCAAAGATCCCTTTTTTAAGCAAAGCTGTAGGCCCCAATGCAAAATGTGTAACAAGTACCTCAGCTTCCCTGTATTATTTATAATTCTGGGGTCTGCCTAAATGACAAGGAGGTCTTGGGGCCATGGTACAGCTGCCTACCTTGTGACCATGGTAAAAACAATGACCTTGTTGATAATGCTGCAATTTCATTGAAGCTCACGGACGAGTTTGTGCAGCCATGGAGCCTTTATCACCATTTTGTGATATGCGGCCTAGGGACCAGATGAAAGCATTTTTGATGGATATGTACTAGTAAGGGCGGGTTGTCATCAACATCGACAGGACTTTTTTTCCCATCATGAATAACAGAAAAAAACGAAACCGGTATAGGTGCCCATAGAAATATATTCGGATGGAGCAAAACGGAATGCCTCTTAAAGGGTTCCATTTTGCATTCCATCCTTAAACTCTATAATGGAATTCCTAACGCTGGTGAGAACCTGCCCTAAATTACACCAGAGTATCTTTATTAGGCTATTAGCCCATATGACTGTCCTGTATTCTGTTTTTATTTACTCTGATGCTGATACTTTCTGTAGTTTCTCTGCTCTCTGCATCCGAAAATGTCAATGTCTGTCCACTGATATGTCACATTGTTACATGTTTTTAACAATGTAGTGCCCAATATTTTACCCATTGCCTAACCACAACGTGTTATATGATGTTCTTCAAAAAATGTGAACTAAATTTCCTTCCATAGTTTGTTAGATTTCTGCAGTATATTCCATTATAATGTTTTATATCCCCACTGGAACTCACAATCTAGATTCCCTATGACAGCAGTCAGCAACCTTAAGCACGGCAGCTGCTGTGAAACTACAACTCCCAGCATGCAACAGCATGCAAACATGCTCGGCTGTTATTCTAACTCCCATAGAAGCCTTTAAACTGTGGGAGGAAACCAGAGTACCAGCAACACACATGGGGAGAACATACAAACTCCATGCTCAAGTCCATCTTGGTTGGGTTTGAACCCAGGACCCCAGCACTGTAAGACACCAGTGCTAACCTCTGAGCCACCAGTTTGCTAAAAGTTAATTTGTTAGCTAAGGAGAAAGGAGGTGTTGACTGTTAATGGAGGTTTTCAAGGACCTGCGTCATAAGGTGTTGGTTATAGAAGGGACAACCTGACCTTTCCCATATTTTGGAAGCTGCTCGTTTTCCTCTCTCTTATTATCAGCCTATAACATGCTCATATGTTGATCAGAGCTGTGATAAATGGCAGCTGTGAGTGTGAAACTATCATCACAGCCCTCCTTCCTGTCTCTACACATCAGCTTGTTCTTCACAGGAAAAGTCTGAGGCCAGTAATGGGTACATGCAAAAACGAGAGATCACTCAGCATCATCCCTTTTATAACAAGCTGGTCTCAAGCCCAAGGGCAGCCTGTCAGATTGTTCAGTGCAGATAGAGTCGAGGGAAATTAGTGTGCCAAATTAATCTTGCCAGTGCACGAATAAGGAGATTCTCCGAAGCATAATACCATAGCCGTGAGACCTCCTACTGGTTCAAGATTGAAGCAGTGCTTTATATTAAGCCAGCTGCCACCTGGAGGCTGAGATGGGTAGTGCTGTCTGTCTTCCATAAATACACCCTCTGCACCAGAAAAATCTGTATTCCCCAGTAAAATATATGTACACTTATAGGGTTAGATATATCCTTTGCTTGTCAGTGCCTGCGTTTTTCATTGCGTGTGAAGATAAACTGAAGAATAACAATCTACATCTCCTTGCGACCATCAGTGAAAAACGCATTGCATCCGGATGCCTTCCGATTTTCACACAAGCCCCATTCCCATCTATGCCGCCAGGGCTGCATGAACAATGCACAATATAGAAGGCAAAGATGATGCGTGAAAATGTTATGCACATCCAATTCCGACAGAAAACTTGCTTGTGTGAAAGAGCCCTTACAGCCAGTAGGATGTGGGAAGGAGACGAGGCCATGACTGATCTCCTGGGACAAATATGAAATATTTGTATATATTTCTCTGTTTTAGTATGTTATGAAAAATCAGGATCAAAGAAAAGGAGGAGATATATAAATAACATATAACAATATAAATATATAATTTATATAAATATATATATCTATAATGTAACAATATAAAGTGAGTAATCAGGTAGAAACACTGCTTTCCTGCTGCCATTATAACTAATATTTCTGTATAATAGCTAAAGCGTGGTCACGGTATTTACTTCACAAATTATTTCAGAACAGAATTAATACATTCATAGAAGACAGGGAGTTTAGTATTTTTATGGAATTAGACATATCAGGTTAGGAAGTGGTATCTGTAGCCCCGCTGCCCATAATCAGGTTTATTAAGACATTCAGTTAATAACTTGATATCTCGGATTAGGCTAGTTTCACACTAGCGGCAGGACGGATCTGACAGGCTGTTTACCTGACGGAACAGCTTGTCGGATCCGTCTTGCCGCTTGTGAACGTGTGCCCCCGGACTACCGCTCCGGCCCCTTTGACTATAATGGGGGCGGGGTAAAGTTCCAGCGGAGGCACGGCAGTGCACCGCGAGAGGATGCCGGACATGTCATAGATTTATTCCGGCAGCCTCTCGCCGTGCGCTGCTGTGCCTCCGCCGGAACTCCACCCCGCCCCCATTATAATCAATGGGGCCGGAGCGGTAGTCTTGGGGCACACATTCACTAGCGGCAGGATGGATCCGACAGGCTGTTCCGTCGGGCGAACAGCCTTTCGGATCCGTCCTGCCGCTAGTGTGAAACTAGCCTAATCCGATATATCAAGTTATTAGTGTGAAAGTAGGCTTAGTGTTGTATACAGGAAAACTGGCCATTTAGGTTTATTTACAAGCAAACATGATCGGAATTCTTTTCAATGCTTTTGCGTTTTTGGGTCCAGAAGAACAGAGCCAGGTGACCACAGAAGCGTGTCCTCCACGATTGAGATGAGCTACATTATAGAACTCATTTACTCATTTTACAATGTCTGAGGCGATTCTTTTATATTTTATGGGCCTGGATTTGGCTTTCCTCTGCATTGCTGCTGTATAGTTTATGACTTTCCCAGTGCATTAAGGGGCTTGGTGTTATAAAGCATGGTAACAAGCATCGGAGAGCTGTCAGTACGAGCCGCCCAGTGTCTGCCTCCCTATTAACCATTTCCCTCATTAGTGGTGTGAGATGTAATGTGTAGGGCAGAATGATATGTCGGTCCTGTATGGGCGCGGCAGGGAACAGATTCATCGACAAAAAGTCTTGTCTGCTGAGTTCTTTTTCTAGTTCAATAACTTTAGTCCATGGTTTTGAAAACCTAATCGCCCAGGCAATAACCCTATTAACCCTATGTTCCTTGTATGTTATGCGTTGTACTACTGATATTAGATGCAAATGTCCACTATAATGAGATTATCGGGGAAGATTTAATTCTGTTCATTACTTAATGAAAGTTTAATCAAAGCAAAATTACATTACCCCTTCTAATTATCGAAATGTCTGCGCACTGTAATTGCTGAATACTACATAAGTGTCAGGAAAAGAATGCTGGCAGAATAGTCTTACAATTTGTTTTGGGCATGTCCAGATATTTGTATAATTTGCAGACATATATCGAGAGTAGTGGGAGTTCATCTTATTCCGCCATAAGCAGAGAGGATGCTGTCATACCTCAGCACAGGTTGTCCTCAGATCCCTATCAGAGAGGCTTTATGTCTTCCTTTTCTAATTTTGGGAAATGAGATGGAGGAGTAAAGAAGCATAGGACACTTGTTTCCTAGGATGAGGAACTAGCAATAAGCCAGTGACAGTGTCAAACTGGGATTCCTTGGGCCCACCAGACAGTGGCAGATCCAGAGCCTGGTCTCGGGAGGGGCATTTCCCCGGGCAATTGGAACTTATGGGGCCCCTGTGTCCCCGCCCACCCTCAAGCCACACCCACACACAGCCCCACCCATATATCGTGACCATACCTGTTACATCCAGTCACGTCTCCTTTGATGTAGATGTTCTTTCCTCGTCTTCTCCTTTCAGACCAGGCCACAATTTTTCTGTCGTTTTCCGTCTCTGCAGTTTAGCAAAAAATAAATCTTAGTTTACTACTTTTCCATCATCTTCCCATCATCTTCCCATCTTCTGGACAAAACATCCCACTACCTCCAATACTGTGCCGCTGTGGTCCCCAATAGTGCCCCCAATAATAAGTACCTCTCCCCCCATCATCATGTGCCAGTAACAACTGCTAAACCCCCCATGTGCCAGTACCAAGTGCCAAACCCCACCATTTGCCAGTACCAAGTGCCAAACCCCCCATGTGCCAGTATGAAGTGCCAAACCCCCCATGTGCCAGTATGAAGTTCAAATGCCAACCCCCCCATGTGCCAGTATGAAGTTCAAGTGCCAACCCCCATGTGCCAGTATCAAGTTCAAGTGCCAACCCCTCATGTGCCAGTATCAAGTGTATCCCCCAGGTGTCAGTATCAAGTGTCTCCCTCCCATGTGCCAGTATCAAGTGCCAAACCCCCCCCCATACACCAGTATCAAGTGCCTCCCCCATCCTCATTTGCCAGTATCAAGTGCCAACCCCCGCATATGCCTGTATCAAGTGCCAACCCCCCCTCATTTGCCAGTATCAAGCACCAAACTGCTGCCCCCTCATTTTCCAGTATTAAGTGCCAACCCCCCATGTGCCTGTATCAAGTGCCAACCCCCCCACCCCCATGTGCCTGTATCATGTGCCAGTATCTGTCCCATCATCTATTTATCCCCAGGACTGTGACTGTGACAAGGGGACATCCTCTGCGGCTGGAGGAAAGAAGGTTTGTACACAAACATAGGAAAGGATTCTTCACTGTAAGAGCAGTGAGACTATGGAATTCTCTGCCTGAGGAGGTGGTGATAGTGAGTACAATAAAGGAATTCAAGAGGGGACTGGATGTATTTCTGGAGTGTAATAATATTACAGGCTACAGCTAGTAGAGAGGGGTCGTTGATCCAGGGAGTTATTCTGATTGCCTGATTGGAGTCGGGAAGGAATTTTTTTTTCCCCTTAAGTGAGGAAAATTGGCTTCTGCCTCACAGGGGTTTTTTGCCTTCCTCTGGATCAACTTGTAGGAAACAGGCCGAACTGGATGGACAAATGTCTTTTTTCGGTCTTATATACTATGTTACTATGTTACTATGTTACTATGTTATCATGTGCCAAACAACCCCCCCATGTGCCAGTAGTATGATGTGCCTGTATTATGTGCCAAACAATCCCCCCCATGTGCCAGCATCATGTGCCTGTATTATGTGCCAAACAATTTCCCCCCCCATGTGCCAGTACCATGTGCCAAACAATCCCCCCCCCCCGCATGTGCCAAACTGCCGACATCCCCCCCATACCCCTTATGTGCCAGTGGGTCCGGTCTTTAAAAAAAACAAAAAAAAGCAAGACACTAATACTTACCTCCATCCTTCAAAGCGATGCGATGCAGGCCTCTTCCCGCGCTGTACAGCTCACAGGCGGGGCGATGACGCCATCGCGCCGCCTGCACCAACATCTGATAGGCCTGTACCAACATCCTATCAGAGGAGCAGGGAAGGGAGATACAGATGACTATGGAGGTGAACGCTTCCGCATTGGAAGCGTTCATCTCCCTGTGCCCTGCCGCCACTGCTGCCCACATTCTCGGGGGGGGGGGGGGGCAATTGACCTGTTGCCACCCCCCCCCCCCTGGATCCGCCAATGCCACCAGAGAAGGTGGGCCCAACGTCAATATCATCAATAATATCTCATAGGTTTTGAATAAAATAAATGGATCCAAGTGTATATCTCCTAATGCAGCTCGAAATGTTTTTCTTCTCCTGGACCTTTGTAGTCCACTATTGCATCAGAGCCTTGGCACAATGGAGGATCCTCTGCTCCACAGAGATACCTGTACATAAATGCATCTAAACAATAAGCAACCACAGTTCACTGCCGCTCTTAAATGATGCCAGAATTTTCATCTAGGCCACAAACCAGTGCAGCACTCCCAAATGGCACTTACTGGAAACTTTACAAGTTATTGGCTGGTCTTAATGAAGTTTTTTTTATTAAAATCCCTCATTTAAAGAGGACCTGTCACCACTCCTGACATATCTGTTTTAATAGCTATATGTATTTCTCATGTAAAAACAATTCTGTAGCATCTATTCTTATTATGTGCCATTCCTTTATTATTCTTGCTAGAAGTTATGAATATTATGCTAGCAGTCTTCAGTGAGGGTACAGAGGGGTGTAACCAGTTGGGGGGGGTGTCCCTGTACAGTGTGACAATGGCTGCACTCATTGGATAGAGTCAGACTCTATGGCACAACATACAGACATAAGAATAGATGTTCCAGAATTGTTATTACATGGGGAATGCATGTAGCTATTAAAACAGGTCTGTCAGGAGCGGTGACAGGTCCTCCTTAAAGACAACCTATCACCTCTCCAGACATGTCTGTTTTAGGGCCCTAGAGCAAAATCGGTAACCTGGCCGGCAACTGTCATGTGTCATATTACTATAGAGGTATATTTTGGGCCCTCTCAGGCTTCAGCACCCAAGTTTGACTGCAGTCTCTGCACCCCTAGTTGTTGGACTTCCTAGTAAGAAATTTAAAGATGGATCGGATGTAACTGTAAATGGGTGCACATAGTTAACACCGATGCTATGGCATTTAACATATTTCAATACACTATTGGTAGTATTGCAGGAATGAAGTGCTGAGACAGCGCTCCATAGCTATAGGGCATGCAGGGGTTGCAGTCACCAACTCTGGTGTCTGAGAAGGCCCAAAGGTCTAGCTTAAGAGGACACCATAGTAGAACTGGAAAGTGATCCAATCTTCAATCTACCGCCCCGGGCCCCACTATCTGGGTAATGCAAAGTAGTATGACAGCAAAAATAAGCTAAAAGTGCCCAATATTGTGACCCTGGCATTTCATTGATTGAACCCCCACCATCTGCCCCAACCAGATATGACTATGAATGCACAGATGATGAGCATATAATACCATATTAAAGGTTTTTAAATAACCCTTATCTGGGACAGTAACCAAAGAAACATGTTTTGCGCTGCTGTTGATCAATATCATTATCTTGTATCATGTAAATGGCAGACATCCAATAGTTTTCTCTGTGGGTGGCTGAGTTGGTCCTTCTGCTTAGAAGTAGGCAAAATCATTTTGGTGAAAATCTTCATATACAGTACGTGCTAGAAAATGACCATTAATAAAATATTTTCTATAGTGCCCAACGTATTCTGCAGCATCTACTATAATGGGGTACACGTAGAGACAAAATCACAGTAACAAACAATTCAGTTATCAACAATTCAAACAAGAGGAGTAAGGATCCACCTCACAAGAGCTGACAACCGATGAGCAAATGGCGGTGGCATTTCACTTGAGTAGAGTTGCAGTTCCCCTGCACAATGGGTGACCCTACTGTTCAGGGGAGGACTGTGAAGGAGGTTGGACCTTCACCAATCATAAAGTGATGGCATATCCTACCATACCTACCATTCCTTCACTTAATGAGATGGCAATAATCTTTTAAAATTATATAAAACATATCATGAAAACATGTCTGCAAAAAAAAACTCCAAACCGCCGAGAAATAAGACTTCTCAGCTCCAAATTGATGCTTTTAGTAAATACTAAGAGATTAGTCACATGACCATGCCTGGTCCAGGAAACACAGACCATGTGTCAGCTCTATCTCCTGGACCGATCGCAGAATCATCATTTGAGCATAGTACATTAGACCCGCGATCAGATAAGAAGTGAGTGTATCATAAATTAGTTCAGGTCAGGGGAGCCATGGTCAGTCCGGGAGATGCGGCTGACACTTCTCCATGTTTCCCAGACCGAGCACAGTTGTGTGATCACCCCTAAGACTGATTTATTGAACCCACTTTAGGTGAACTGAAATATCTTGAGACAAGGCAAGAACAGAATAAGGTCCATTACACCATAGAATTACAAGTATCTCTGTAGACGGGGTGAGATTGAGAATCCTATTCTTGCTATGTGCAGTTTTGACAACCAGTTTTATTTGTGAAGAGTGTAGAGGATTTATAGTTGAGAGCATCAAGTCTATTACTTGTTTTGATATATTTTGATTAGTTGTGTGATGTGCTTTTTAAAAGCCATGTCCACCTTTTCAACCATATTTGTATGGCTTCAGTATATCTAAAATACAAAATGGAGCTATTTTGCAGATAGCCCTTATTAAAAACATATCCTACAAGTTTCTGTGTGTATAGTTACCATACAGGACTATGTGTTACTATGGCAACAGACTGCAAACAAACCCTGTGTCGTCAGAACCTGAAATCTCTACCTTCTAGCTATCTCCTTGTTCCTAATAAAAATACATTTGGTAGGTTGGCAAGAAGTATGATGGCAGGATCAGACTACATAGAGCAGTCTGTAACCATGGTGGCTTATGTCATGTAAATACAGAGCTATATATATATATATATATATATATATATATATATATAAATGCAAAACATAAAAAAACATGTATGTAGTCTTCAAAAGATGGTCTTTGGTAAGTTTACATTGGGGGAAGGTAACGACCACACTGGCCTGCCACATTCCAGTAGATAATGGCATAGTGCACAGCTTATAAATGGTGAGATTGTCTACTCAACCGTTTTGTGTTGTTTTTACAACAAACTCTCTTTCATGACCTTTGTGCTATAGTGGAACATATAATTCACATGTGCACTTCTGTCACTTTAAAGCCACGCTTGGTGAATAGGATCTCTTGTTTGCCGAGCTGGCTTTATGGCGGTTTCTTGATAGGACTGTAAATAACTCTGTTGGCCAAAGAGAGGTCATGCTCTGTAAATGATTTGCTGGACTGTTCTCTTAAAGATACAGGGGTAGCTAAGAAAAAGCTGCTAAGAAAAAAGGTCTGCAATCTGCATGAATTTAGAAATAATGTAATATTTATATAACTCGCCCCAAAAGCCTCATTTAGGCTACTTTCACGCCTGCGTTTAACTTTTCCGGAGGTAAACGCTTAAGTTTTGTCTGGATTCATTTTCAATGAATCTAGACAAAACTGAACGGAGTGCTTCAAAATGTATTCCATTCTGTTTGGTTTAGTTCCCATACCGGAGAGAAAAACGCTGCAAGCAGCGGTTTTCTGTTTGGAATGGGATGTGAAGCAAAATAATAAAAAACGGATCCGGCACCCATTAACTTACAATGGTATTAATGCTGGATCTGTCATGGCTATTTTAAAGATAATACAACCTGATCTGTTTATAACGGATGCGGCCGGATGCAGGAATGGTCATCAGATCGGTGGAGCAGCCGAGCCTTGACTCAGCCCGCCGCCAATCTCCCCCAGCTCACGCACACTGCAGGGAGAAACAGAGCATTGCACCCCGGGTGCAGCCTGGCAACGCGTCTCAGAAGCCAGAGACCGCAACGCTGGAGCCCAGACAAGTTTGTAACAAAATGAGTGTGTGCTGTGAACGTGCAGGTATGTGTGTCTGCCTGTAGTCACATATGGCCCTTTATTTTGGCATTGGTGGTATTATTTGGAGGGTATTCTTTTACCTCCATTTGGTAGTTTTATTTGGGAACTGAATAACTATATAAAGCTACTTTCACAGCTGCGCTTTCAATTCCGGTTTTGAGATCCGGCAGAGGATCTCAAAAGAGGAATGAAATGGTTCAGTTTTGTCCCCGTTCATTGTCAATGGGGACAGAACTGATCCGGATGCATAAGTATGCCTCCGTTCCGTTTTGTTGCTTTTTGGTGCTGGACATAAAATCGCTGCAAGCTGTGGTTTTGTGTCCAGTTTGCGAAACAGAACAAACCGGATCCGGCATGCAAATCAATGTAAATCAATGGTGCCAGATAGCGGAAAAAAAAAACAGATCCAGCGCCCATTGGCTTACAATGACTTTGATACTAAATCCGGTTTGTTCAGTTTTTATTTAATACAACCAGATCCGGCCGAGACAGATGCATTCAGATGTATTAAATGGCGCAGATCCATTTTATTACGGTTTTGAAATCCTCTGCCGGATCTGAAAACAGAATTAACAACAACTAGTATTATTCAAGTATTGTATATTGGCATAATGTGGGCACTCATTGCAATATTACTGTTTTTTGGATGCTTTTTGGCAGAATCTTTTGTACATGGGTAGCATGCCATCCAATGAGCAGGCCAAAGTCAAACAACAAATGTATATATCGGGATATATTGCATATAGGTCCGAAAATTGGTGTAATTGCATTTACACATGGGTTGACCCTAATTTACTAACGTGTTCTGTCTTATGCCGAGGGCAGCACAAACTGTAAAGATGTCCCTCAGCAGAGTTATCATAGAAAAGCGATAATTTGCCTACTCATTTCTACGTAGGCACCATGTAATGTAAGCACTGTCGTGATGTGATTTTACTAGGGCTTGAGGCTGTGTGATCTGCACCTGTAAACTTTGCAGATTGAGCAGCATTAAAGAGAATTGCTCTCTAAAGCGTAATCGCATCAGGGGAATATTCAAGATCAAATAGTTTACTGCCATTTCCAGCAAATCCGATCAAAATAATTTTTCACATACAGCAGATTGATTCATTTCTGGACATTTTAATCCGCCATGCTTCTTTAATGAAGTAGATTTGGGGAACGAATGCAAACAGGGGCATAATTGCACTTCTTTCAAATAACTCAAAGGGAGCAGTTAATAATATATGTCTTTCCTTTGGCGTGTATAAAAACCACTGACCTTTCTGCAGCCGTTGAGGTTGCTGTGGGTACATCTCATGAATAATTTAACCATTCCAGACTTCTGAACTGAGAGGCCTGTTGTTTCAGAAATCTAATACTAAATCCATACCGGCATCAGAAACATGTGAAACAGTAGCAGTAGAGCAGTGAAGACACATTGATCTCACCATTTCATGTCCATGTTGAAGTTGGAAAGACAGTAATGCAGGCGATGCATTCGAAAACCATCTTATATAAGACATATTATTATTATTTTAGACATTGATTTATTCAGAGTAAAGCAGAGAAAATGCATTCATCATGATCCCTACACAGTCACCTATGGAAATGCACTGCTTATCATTTCTAAAATATTCTAGCAGATGCCAGTCTGATGTCTTTATGCATATGCATGTTTTCCAACACTCCTGGATCATCCAGGAAAAAAAGGAAGACCTGCTGGATAAATTGACAAATCTCTTGACACTCCCAGAAGCCTCCTAGGACCACACAACAGTGCAAGAAGAACATTGGAACTGGGGCCACACCAGGGGCGTAGCTATAGGGGGTGCAGAGGTAGCAGTAGCTACCGGGCCCAGGAGCCTGGGGGGCCCAAAGACCCTTGTGCCGCATAAGAAGACATACAAAGCACTGAGGGAAGGGGGAACCAAGCTGAACTCTTGCACCAGGGCCCATGATACGCCCCTGGGCCCCACGCCATCAGATCTCCAGCATCAAAATACACATTCAGGGCATGGTGCGGCATCCATGCAAATCCATTTAAAGGGGTCTTAGTCTGAGAAAAGAAATGTATGTCCTAAAAAGTTGGTATAAAACTCTCCGAACTCCCTTTAGGCAGTTTCTGAAAGTTGACAAGTATGTGTTTATGCATAATGATTAGATGCTGCCAGGTAGCTTGGTTAATAAAGCAATGAAATGGCAGAAAGTGGTTTCACACGATGGGGAGATGTTAGGTTCCTTGTATTATAGAGCAGCTTTATATGTCCCAGGTTCTGCTCTTGACATAGTGGATGAGCTCTAGTCTAGCGATCTGTTTTCCCTGAATTAAGGAGGCCATAATCATTTCTCCGGACTCCACCATAACCATGCATGCCAGGCTTAGCAATACTTGCCTATTTTTTCAATGGCAAGAGGGGAATGAGCTACTGCCAGATTTTTGGACAAAGGACTGAACATATTGAAATCAAATATCCATCTTTGATTCCCTGGTATTTGCCAGGAGGTGGCTGGGAGACCCCCATACACTTAATATTGTTGGCTGGCTAATGGCACCATGTTCAGCCAAATCTTGCCTAATGTGTATGACCAGCTTAAGAAACTGCACTGATTCCGATGTTGCCAGTGAAAGTGACGACGTTTCGTCCCTGAAACACGTTATTCGTTTCTGCAACCAATAAAGTGTTCAAATATTTCCCCTCTTGGGTGATCTGCAGCGCTGAGTCTTGCATTTTGGATTCTACTTACCTATTTTTTTGTAATAACATATTACTAAGTAAAAGTTTTATAGAAGACCTATTAAATTGCATCTTTCACTGGACAGTAACACTCCATGCTCTTCAAGGGAATAGATTCCATTACATATGATGGAAAACATGACAGACACCCCCCTAATGCAACCTGCATTGGGACAAACAACCGAAATAATGATTGATTGTCCCCATACAGTAGGATGAGTTAAATATACTAAATATGTGTTGATCGTCATGCTGTGTTGTCAATCAGTGCTTATTGGCAGTTACGGTAATCTGCCCATGTAAAAAGACCTTAAATAATAAAACAAACTGGTTGTATTATATTTCATCATAACTTTGATCTCTGTTTTACTGTATATTGTTCAGTCTCTGCTTCCTTGTGAGTTGCGCTATAAAGTTTATCTTACACCATTCAATCCAAATGATATCTCGTAAGTCCGATCACAGACAAATGTGCACAGAAGACCAATAACCTTCTCCTGGCAAAGGTCTTTTAAAAATAGATGATTTCAAGAACCTGTACAAATCAATAAGCAATTACGTCTTCATTTCCTCTTTATGTGTGCGCGTAAACTGTAAACGCCAGGAGATCGTACATGGTTTGAAGTTACAGAAGCTAAAAAGTCTGTGTTCAGCCTCCAAATACTATAAAATGTTAATATTGTTTTCTCTTAGCGCTTCACAATGTAGATCGATCAGATTTGACAAGTACAAACCTTGCTGATGCCCCCATATAGTATCCTGCTGCCCCCAACATGACGAGGATCTTCACAGATTTGCTGTAGACCTTCTGCCAACTTTTTTCCTCCACTGTGATTAAATTCTGGAACAATATATTGGTCATGCATTGTCAGACTGACATGACTTGGGCCACCTACATTCAATCTGTAGGGAACATGTAAATATTTAATTAAGTCTTAAATGGTGCTGATATTATTGTACATACTGGTTCTATATCAGTAATAAACCTTAATTAGTTATTTGTGAATCAATCCATGAGAATAATCTCTAGCAGCAAATGGCTTCAAGTCAGCTTCAAATTGGCTTGTCTTCTGCTGACCCACTATTTTGTCAGAGGATTCTCTGGTGGGTCCGACTGATGCTGTGGTCAACATCCTTAGTGGAGATCCAACAGCCCGCACCCCCACTGATCAGGTATATCAGGCAGCTTTCAGCACCAGAAAATATACATTGGATGGAGCCAAAAACAGAAGGCTCCATCCACTGTGAAGTGGTCCTGCGGGGTCAGTGCACACAGTAGACTGAGCCCTCCATCCCATCCACTGTATAGTTTCCGGCACCGATGGTTGACCAATGGCTGATCAATGAAGGTGCCGGTGGTTGGACTCTCACCAATCTGACATAGATGGCCTAGGTCACAGTAAACCCCTTTAATGTGGTCTGATGCAAAGATGTAATCATAGTGTTACTAATGCCCATAAACTGAGAAGAATTGAAATAAATCACTAGCTACAATAAAGTATAACACAATTGAAAGTAGAAGGAAAATAAGAAAATAAGAAAAATCATCTTCTAGTTGACTGTTCTATAGAGGCTACATCTACTCTGCGCAGTATGGTAACCTGCAGATGGCATAATGGAGAGAACATTTCTTTAGGGTGAGCTCCAGGAAAGGAAGGTCAAACTGTGCTGGATTTATAATAGAAATTGGCATTCTTTTTACTACGATTTCCCCTTGTGTTCAGTGACCCATAAATTGTTTAGTCTGTTAGAGAGTTGAGACATGTAAAAGTCAACCTTTCACTACTGAAATTGATGAACACCACCACAAACTAGTAAGCGAAGCGCAGCCTAATGTAACACTAAAATAATAAGAGCTATGCCATAAATGAATGGATGTTTGTCAAAGTGAAACACTTCCTGTCAACATATCCTTGCCGAGATTGTCATGAAGAGGAAACAGATGAATTCTCCAAGCACTGACCTGTTATTAGAATTATTCAGGCAAAAAAATAAAAATGAAAATTCATGTCGATATTTAAAAAGGGGAAATCTAAAAGGTTAGTGGAAGCTTGTTCACCTTTAGGAAACCCTGAGATACTAATATTCCCAACTAGGGATGAGCGAACCCGTGGAAGTTCGGGTTTGCCGGGTTCGGCCGGACTTCAGGTCAAAGCTCAGGTTCGGGATCCGAACTTGACCCCGAACCCGGAACCAATTAAAGACAATTCTTAAGACAGAATGCTAAACAAAATGGCCATTGAGGGGTTAAAAATAATTAAAAAAACTCACCTCATCCACTTGATTGCGCAGCCAGTATCCTCTTCTTTCTGCAGGACCTGCGATCACTATTCTAATTAATATCTACATGCACACTAAGAAGTACATTAAAGGGTGTCTGTCACCAGATTTTGGCCTCATAAGCTGTCTAACATTAGCTATGGGCCAATGTCAGACCAACCTAATAATGTAAATGAAATGCCCCTCTGACTTGTCAGAGGGGCATAAAAAACAATTTTATATAATATGCAAATTAGCCTCTAGGAGAAGGGAGGGCGAAATCCCGGCCGAAATCCCACGCCTGCCTCGCCCGCTTGTGTATTCG